>PVKP010016055.1:0-49054 GCA_004027715.1 Plecturocebus donacophilus | reverse complement strand
TAAGAACTTGCCCTATGCATCTGGGTGCTCCTGTAATGGGTGCGTATATATTTAGGATCGTTAGCTCTTCTTGTTGCATTGATCCTTTCACCACCATGTAATGTCCCTCTTTGTTTCTTCTTTGTTGCTTTAAAGTCTGTTTTATCAGAGACGAAAATTGCAGCTTCTGTAGTTTTTTTTTTTTTTTTTTGTTCTCTGTTTGGTTGGTAAATCTTCCTCCATCCCTCTGTTTTGAGTCTTTGTGTATCCTTGCATGTGAGACGGGTCTAAATACAGCATATGGATGGGTTTTAGCTTTTTATCCAATTTGCTGGTCTGTGTCTTTTGATTGGGGCATTTAGTCCATTTAAATTTAGGATTAATATTGATATATGTGAGTTTGATACTGCCATTTAATACTAGCTGGCTGTTTTGCCCATTAGTTGATGTAGATTCTTCATTATGGTGATGCTCTTTACCTTTTGGGATGTTTTTGGAATGGCTGATACTCTGTTACTTTCTACATGTAGTGCTTCTTTCGGAAGCTCTTATAAAGCAGGCCTGGTGGTGATGTAATCTCTGAATGCTTGCTTGTTCGCAAAAAATTTTATTTTTCCTTCACTTTATTTTTCTTTCACTTTAGCCATGTTGAAGCCAAGGCTAGACTGAACATTACAGAAACAAAAAAGTTGTCTATACCCTAAATCTCTGTGCTCTGCAGACGCTCACAACATGGTCCTCCAGGAGTAAACATCCTCTCCACCTCAGCCAATGAGGTTTGTTGGACTTTTAGGAAAGTATGTGAGCTTCTGAATCAGCCTTTCCTAATGTGCAAAGCTTAGTCTTGCCACTTACTAGTGAGGGAGAAGAAAAGGAAAAACCAGGTAGGTAAATAATTAAGGCTGGGCTCTGGAGAAATGCCTGCCTGAAAAATCACAGCTGCTGAAGCTGCACAGATAAGCTTGGGGACAGATAAGGAGCCAGTAAAGCATACAAGCATTTTTGTTCTTTGTATAATTAGCAAGCTCCCAGGAAAGGCTTTCGTCCCCTTTTCAGGCATATACACAGTGGCTTTGTGAGAACTTGCACAGGGAGAAGGGGCTTAGCTAAAACAAACCCACAGTTTCACAAACAAGAGAGGCAGTACTTTGTCCTTACTTAAAAACATCCCACAGCTGGATAAAGGGAGTTGCACAGACAGCTTTACTAATGAGAAAAGATACTCAAACAGTTACAGGGAGGAGAGCAGTTTCTTATAAAAGCTTTTTACATTCAGCTGTGACCCGGCAATCCACTCAGACTCTTTGGCTGAGAGCTTTCTCCTTTCACTTACAAAACTTTTGCTCCAACCTCACCCCTGTGTCAGCACTCCTCAGTCACCTGGAGGTGAGACAAAGAACTCGAAGTGCTACCTCACAAGAGAAACTGCTACATAAAGGTGCATTGGCAAGACTGCAACACCAGTTCAATATACTGAGCAACTTATTTCAGGTTTTAACCTTTTGAGACAGTAAAACGATGTCTTCCCCCCACCCCCCATAGGATATCTGTGAGGATAAAATGAAATTACGGTACCTGGCATTTGGTGTAAGTTTATAGCAGCACATTTGCAATCGCAAAAATATGGAACCAACCAAAGTGCCCATCAACAATGAGTGGATAAAGAGAATATGGTATACATACACCATGAAATACTACTCAGCCACACAAAGGAACAAAATAATCTCTTTGGCAGCAAATTGGATGGTGCTGGAGGCCATTATTCTAAGTGAAGTGACTGAGGAATGGAAAACCAAAGATCCTATGTTCTCATTTATAAGTGGGAGCTAAGCTGTGAGGATGCAAAGGCATAAGAATGGTATAATAGATGGTGGGAGCTCTCCTCGAGGGAAGAGTTGGAGAGTAAGGGATAAAAGAACAGTTTACAATGTACACTGCTGAGGTGTTGGATGCACCGAAATCTCAAAAAACACCACTAAAGAACTTAACCATGTAACCAAAAACCACTTGTACTCCCAAAACTATTGAAATATATATATGTAAATTAAACTAATATATATTATATGTGTATATATTAACATAGATAGATAGATAGATAGAACTATTGGCCTGGGGATACAAGAGCAAAACATGTTGTTTTCCTCTTCTGCAACAATAATGAAATATATATCACAAATTCTCATTGAAATTCCATATAAACCAAAAAAAGCCAAACTGATATTATTATCTGTGAACCACATTAGATTAAACATCTATGGATATTTAGCTGAAGGAAAATAAATTTAAGGCAAAATAGAACAATCTCAATTTGTTTAAGTATTTAAAACAGTTTTTAATATCTGAAATGGAATAATTCTGTTTGCCCTTCAATGAGAACAAATATTAACAAGTCATATGTTGAGTTCCAGTAACTGCTATGGTAATGAATTAGGTCTGTACGTCAGTCTTAATTATGATTTGAGGAATAACTACATTCAAATATAATGCAATAAAAAAATTAATCCAAACAGGGAATGAATATATGGACATGACATGATAAAAGGACAAAATATATCACTATAGAACCAACCCTATCCCACAATCTCTTCAGCAGCTTGTCTAAGAAGCCAGATTGTAGCCTCTGCAGCAATCACTCCACAATACAGACTTGCTCAATGATTACCAGCTTCTGTAATTTTGCCTCTGCTTCCAAATCAGGACCAACCAGAGAAAGCCAAATATTTTTTCCAAACCAATCACACAGGATGCCTCACATCTAGTCAGCTTTCCTCCAGCCTCCCCAGGCCAGCAACTTCCAATCAGGGCACATCTGAAGCCTTCTCTTTCTTCCATTATAAAGCTTTCCCACCCCACTGCTTTGTCTTTGAGTCAAACGCAAGGATGGCTGACTCCCTTGCTTTTGCAGACTCTGAATAAAGCTTGCAAAAAGCTGTGCTTGTTCTCACTTGGGTAGTCTTCGTTTATTTCCATAAGTAAGTACTTAATAAATATTAGTTTCTTCTCCTGCATTTCCATTTCTCCCTGCTGGTGGGTACTAAAACATCCTTGTTGATCTTCTCTCTCACTTTTGTGAATGAGTCAAAGATAATTCTTCTGAAAGCTGAATGAAGCCTCTCATGTCATATTAAAGATATAACCCCAATGTATTTCTTAATTTCCAGACCAGATGTTTCCCAGGTCACTGTTAGCTAAAGAATCTTTTGCAATTACTGGCATTCATGGTTGGAAGGATTGAAGGGAGAGACAGAGATTGGGGTGAGCGAGAGAGGTCCTTGGCTGAACAGAGAACAAACTGCATGTATGTTTTCTAATTAAGGTCCACTTTTATCATTATTCTTATTCTTTGTTTTTAAATTTACACTTGTCACTAACCAGCATAAAAAGAAAGAGGCTTTCAGATGGAGACGCAGAATTCACTTAATCTTTCAAAAATGTAAAAAATAGCCTTTCATTAAAAAGCCATTAAAAAAAAAAAACAGTCTAAGTTAAGGTGAGTGTGAATCTTCTGTTCAGGAGCCGTTTTTCTTTTCTAACTGCAAAAATAATCAATTGGGGAAAAGCTGTCAGGCAGAACTGAGCTTCTTGGCTTCAATCTGCTCAGTGTGGCCTGAGTGTTATTTACAGAGGGGTTTTGTAGGTATTATAAACACTGGAAAGATTTCTTTGGAGTCCACTGGGCAAAAGGAATGTGTATGCATTATCTCTTCCAGAGATGAGCAGAGGCGGAGAATAGGGATGGCTATTCACAGGGGCCCAAATTATCTGGAAAACAGCTTGCTGGAGTCCTGCGATTACGTTAATAAGATGTGTTCCATATGCTGGCTTGAGCATGCTGATATCCTGGGTCTCCTGAGTGTTGTAAGAGGATGATGGCACTGACCACTCAAATGGAGATGGTTCCCAAAGCTGGAGTCTGCTTGTTTGTATTCCTCTATGTGTCTGAGGGAGAGGCTCTGTGGCTTCCCAGGCTGACTGACCTCAAAGCTCCCTATAATTTGGAAAGCAAATGATTCATTTGTCCTGTTAAGCAGCACAGAGGTTTCATGAATCAATTGTGCACCTATTTAGAATGCAAATTAGACAGTGAGAACTCTTCACGTCAGGATGTGGAGTAAACCCTGAAGGCTAGTTTCTATGCTTGGATGACAATAAAAACAGCCTTTTAAGTAAAGCAAACACAGCTAGAATGCGCAAAGTTGGTTTTTGGATGGGGAGGTTGTCTACTAAGCTAGGCCCTCTTTTTCTCCTAGCATATACCCCAGCTGCAGGTCGCAGCTGACCACAAAGATTCTGCCTTCTCTAGTGAGGTCAGCCTGCCTTAGAGGACCAGCTCTCTAAGGGACATAGTGGCTTGCCTGATGGAAGAGAAAGTCAGATGCAGGTACAACCTAATATAAACAACCTATATAAACAATCTAGTTCTTTATATAGAACTCTAGTTGTTTTTCCCATCTAGTTCTGTGTTATGAGCTATGCTTTAACAGAGAAGAGTTTCTTTCCCACCATTTTTGCTTGCTTTTAGTCAGAATGACCATCATGGAGGCAACAGGCTGGAGCGGTAATTCCAACATTTGCTTATTCTAATTTATTAATTGATCCAGTTATTTATTAAAAGATCACATACACTTATTGCATGTGCACTTTCTGTCAGTCACCACACAAAAGTGGTGCTTAGTAGGATGGAAAGTATGAACCTTGCAGCAGGACCACAAGGAGGTGGTGGTATATTATCTGTGATTTACTTGTCTATAGACAAGGTAATGCATGTGTATGTAAATCTATTTAATATGTACTCTACGAAGATCAGGTGTTCTTTGGAAGAATTCTCAAAGTCTTCTAATAAAGAATCTAGGTTCTAGGTAGAGTGAGTTACCTCTACCCAGAGAGGTTTGTACTCTAGAGGCATGCATTTCAAACACTGATATCAGAATATGTGCAAAGGGGATTGCTAATTACATAATATAGCTTAGAAATGACGTTTTTATGAATGAAACTTACAGTATTTAAGATATGTGCAAGGCTATTTGACTAGAATAATTGCGTCCTTGCATCTTTTAATTGGTGAATAAGAATTTAATGAACTAGGCACTTGAATCCCTCACACTAGTGCTATAGAACTAGAATTTCATTTGGTCTTGTTTTCTTCCAATTAAAACAAATTCTTCCACTGAACATTGCAAGAATAATAGTTGATCTTGCTAACAAAATATTTGTTGAATTTGCCTTGGGTCAGTCTTTTATGCAGAGGCTTCATGTTATGCCTCTGTACTTGACAGAGAGTCAACACTTCAACAAGCCTACAAGAATTGGTTGTAAGGTTGTTATATGTCTGCTTAGCCAGTAAACATCTCTTTGAGTGTAAGTATTTGGTCTGAAAGCAAATGGTATACTTGCTTTCATTGTATACCACTCAACTGAGCTTGTGGAAAGAGCAGACATTTAGTTTCTATCCTCTTCTAAGTTTGGGGAAGATACCAATATTTACAAAAGATTCTAAATATAAATGGCCATATTGACTTAGATCAGCTCTCACCAGTCAGCTTTCTGGAGGAAGTGATGCTTGCGTTGTGTTTTGAAGCCTCTCTAGTTGTGCTCAAGCTTTGACAGATTTGTAAAGAAGTCAGTCATTTCTCCAACCTGCTAAACAGAGTTGTGCAAAGAACACCAGCTTGAGAACAAAGTGCATGTCATTGGAATTCCAGTTCCCTCACTGCTTCACTTTTGATCTCAGGAAAGGTTTGAATGTCTCCAAGGCTGTTTCTGCATCTGTAATACAAAAAGAATTATATTTGAATGATCTATCATATTCCTCTGTAATTCTTTGATGATACATACTGAAACACAACTGGGTTGAACAGATGTGTCCTTTAAGGAAAACAGAAGCTCATGATGCTGGTGAGAAAAGAATCAAGAATCAAAGGGTAGACTTTTCTGAGTCATTCATGTCTTAGCAGTTATTTGTTGAGGGCCAGATCTCTTATACGGTTATTTAAGAAGTACTGTCTAATTAACATGGCACATGTCAAACTAGGCTGTATATTTGGGCAACATTGTCCCCTTTCAGCTTTATTTTTCTCATCTAAAATGGATGCTAATTATCAACAATTGTAGGATTGCTTTGAAAAGTAAAGGTAATGTCTGTAAAGGGAAAATGCAGTTTTGGGTATACAATAAGCATGTTAGGAATGATAGCTATTATTATCATTCCATTAATGACAAAATACCAAGTGCCATCACAGAACTGTATCAGGACAGTGGAACACTGGAGGAAAAGAGAGGGACTACTGAAACTTTGAAAAAGAGTAAAAATGAGTGCTGTGGTATGAAGATTTTTTTTTTCTGAGAAGAAAAGGGAAGCATCGGTTTCGAGATAGACTGCATATGAAAAGACACATAGAGTCTGAATAAAAATATTGAAAAATGGCCGGGCGCGGTGGCTCAAGCCTGTAATCCCAGCACTTTGGGAGGACGAGGCAGGTGGATCACGAGGTCAAGAGATTGAGACCATCCTGGCCAACATGGTGAAACCCCGTCTCTACTAAAAATACAAAAAATATAAGCTGGTCATGGTGGCGCGCACCTGTAGTCCCAGCTACCTGGGAGGCTGAGGCAGGAGAATTGCTTGAACCCAGGAGGCGGAGGTTGCAGTGAGCCGAGATCATGCCACTGCACTCCAGCCTGGTGCCTGGAGACAGAACAAGACTCTGTCTCAAAAAAAAAAAAAAAAAAAAAAGAAAGAAAAAAAAATTGAAAAATATTTGAAGAATGACAGTAATTTGGATAACTAAAATGAAGAATGAGAGTAATAAGAGATAAGCCTATCACATAGATAAGGACCAGATCAGGAAGGGGAAGAAAACTGGTAATTATTTTGTACCCCTATTTACCACGAAGAAACCTAGGCACATTAATAGATTGTTTACTTTTCAGAACAACCCCAGAAATCAGGTGTTTTTAACTCCATTTTCCAGATGAGAAATCTGGTCCTGTGAGTCATGCAAAAAGGTTTACATATTATTCTTTCAGTGATAGGGAGCCTCTGAGAGATTTTAAGCAGGGAAATGACATAAATTATTCAGTCACCAAGAAAGCTGGCTTCCCTGGAGATCCTTAGAGAAATGAGGCCACACAGCTACCTTACAGATCTTTTCAAACAGCATGTCAGGAGCCACATGGGTGAAGCAGGAACCAGGAACGACTGTCAGCAGAAAGGCTAGGCTTGGCTGGCTCCAGCTGGAGGAAGGATGTCTGGGGAGAACTGTCATCTAGGGGCTGCAGTCTTATTCCATGTCCTCTTCTTGTTCTTCCAACATACTTTCCCTTGCCAGATACAGTCCCACAGGATGACTGCAGTGAGCCTATAATTGTGGGGAGAAAAGTTAGTCTGAGCTAAATCACTGCTGTGGAACAGAAACAACCTTGACTCAGAACAGCTGTTTCTGAAAAGTATACTAAGACCTTTCAAAATAGCATATATGCACAACCCAGAGTAAAGAGCTTGGGCATAAAAAAAAAAATTCATGACAATCTATGTGAAAATAGAAGTATGATCAAAACCCAGAATTTCAGAGGGGAGACTGAAAGAGAGATACTAAAGTACCAAAGGGAAAACCTTCTGGGTTTGGAAAATTTGGTAGCAAAGATTTCTTAATATATGACTGAGTAACTGATGCCAAGAGGAAACCATCTAAGAACAGCTGTTCTATGACTGCCCCCGGCTGCCCATGGCTTGAAGCTGTGGCTGCTCTTGTGAAAAAATGAACTGGTTCCATCTGAAGAAGGTAGAGCTACGAAGGGAGACGATGATGAATCATAAAAGGCCTCAGAGTTGGTTCAACACCAAAGAGTTTAGTCTTTTCACTGTCTTTACATTTGGGAAAACTGAGGCTCAGAAAAGTAAAATTTAGATCAGCTAATTGATTTACTAATTAAGACCCGAAAAACTGTAAGAAAAAGAGGAATACATGAATCTTAAATCTAGCCTGATTTTTGTGGTCAAAATCACCCTTCCTTATCTCTGAAAATATTACAATAATGGGAGGTTAATAAGAAAGAAATGTCAACGGTCCATGGTTATCAAAAAGAAGCAACTTTACCCTGAGGTCCTATTGAGTTAAGGATAGGGACAGGAATTTGGCAAGCTAGTTGCAAGGGATGCAAAGATTCTGGGTCACAGCTGAACCAGGGTTTGCCAGGATGCTAATCCGACAGCTCTTCAGCTGGACTTGGGTGTTCTTCTACCGCAGTGTACCTATGACTAACAACACCAACAGCTTCTCCT
This sequence comes from Plecturocebus donacophilus, assembly GCA_004027715.1. Lineage (NCBI taxonomy): Eukaryota > Metazoa > Chordata > Mammalia > Primates > Pitheciidae > Plecturocebus > Plecturocebus donacophilus. Next base: position 40,794 of record PVKP010016055.1, on the reverse strand, counting down.
AGGGATCCTGCATATTCTCTTTGATATCTTCACATGGAATATCTATAAATGATGAATGAGGCTATCAGAATATGAAACTATATGATAGGGTGAATTTTGGTCTTTATTTAGAAAAGCATACTGGAGATGGCTAATGGAAACAATTTTCTTCCCTTTATTTTTGTAAACCATCTCTTTATGCTGTTACTTGACTGTGCTGGAAACTAAAAAATCATTTCTTGATTTAGCCCCCAAACATGTTCAGTGTTTTCACAAATTAGCAACTCTAATTTATAATAACAATAGGCATACTGGCCACATATAACATGATTGAGGTCTAGATGTTTATCCAATTAGAGTTTAAGGTGAAACTCCATCCATATGATTTTATAGTTAATAAAGTATTCAGGAAGATGAAAATTAATAATCTCCTATGTTCAAATGAAAATATAAATGTTTGAAATAGAGACAACCGTTTTGTTATTAATTAAATATTGGATATATTTTATTCTATCAACCAGTAAGAAAAATGATGGAAGAGGCACACTTTTGGCCTTCTAGGTGGAAGAGCACTGACATTATTGAGCATACGATATAAGTTAGATTTTTTTATATGCATATACATTGCTGACTTGCATTACTTACGTTAATTTATTAACATTTAAAGCAGTCTTATGAAGGATTTTCCACATTGTTCAAATGAAGTTCCAAGAGCAAAGCCATATAGCTGATGTCAGAGCTAGAATTAAATTCAGGTCTGTTTGATCTCAAGTCAACCAGTGTTTCACTTCATCACTTTGGAGAAGTACATGACAACTGCCAGAGCCCATGCAAGAACAAGAGTAGATGTCAGGGCTAGACACTGGACACATCTGTCACCTATTGGCAGACTCGATGGAATACATGAATGGCTTCTGCCAAGGGGCCTGCAAATTGTCTTTGACATCTTCGTATCTGAAATCTATAACACTGATGAATGGGGATATCCCACTGTGAGTCTGTATGACAAGGCAGGAAGACCTGATCTTTCTCACCTATGATTAAACAGGCAGCTGAGAATAAAATGCTTATTAGTTTTACTTCAGCATTCATCTCATCCAGATTGTGAATCCTGATAGGACATCTTGCTATTCTCTGAGATGAATCCCTGTTTATGGTTTCCTTTCATCACATTTTATGTGAAAATTTATTCATACTCAGGGGAAATGAGATGATAGGTTCTGGGGTCCAATTTGTTGAATAGAATAATATATTCTGTTAAGCACTATCACCCTAGAACCTATCACAGATTTTGTTTTTTGTTTTCTTTTTTTTTTTTAACCCAAACTTGGCCAATTTCTTTGGCATATTTTTTGAGAACACCACAAAGATTGCCTGTAAATTGGCATCTCTCTCCAAATTTAAAATTTGCTCACCTAAAATCTGTTTGACTCTTCAGTCTCAATTTTCCTACAGGCCTCACCTCGCTTTCCTCCCACCCCCAAAGTCAATAATTTTCCAGAAGTTCTTCTCCTTATGCTTGCCTTGGGCTCTATTAGTTATAGGGTGAAAACTTGAACTGACCAGCAGCCAGGACATTGGAATGGCAGAGCATCTTCTACAGATAAATCTGTCAGGGGTAAGAATGGACTTCTGCTTGTTAACAGATATATGGATCATGGTAAATGTTGGATCAGTGGTCCTCAGAAATAGACCATAGTCTCAACACACTCTACTTGGGGGTTGTAGGGTGAGCTGTTCTTTCATATCTCTGCTTATACTTTTTTCTATAATAGGCTTAAATCATGGAGGTGGGAGGGCATAGGGGAGCTGGTTGATCACTTGATAAAACTTCAAGTTTCTTAGCAATAATATTTCTAATATTCAAGAATTAATTATTTTCAAAAAGTATTAGATAGGAACCATTGCCTTAGCTTCAATTTTCTAAAACTACACACAGGTATGGTAGAATTTGGATTAGTTTACTCAAAACACATTGGTTAAAAACTCACATCTGCCGCTAATTTTCTAAATGACTTTTTAAAAACATCATCTCTCTCAAAGTCTGAGTTTCTAATCCAGGAATGAGAAGACTGGATAATACCAGAACGGAAGCAAGTTGTGTATTCTATGCTTAATGCAAGTATTACTAATTCATCTTTTCTCCTGAATGTTAGATGTAACTGAACAATCTTTCATTGCTCAGCACTCAGGAAGCTATCACTATTCAATGAGATTTTGCATAAGATATAGAATCCATGTGTCATTTCTCAATAGCAGATCTCAAATATAGCCCTAACGTTTTATCATTATTTTCCTTAGTACCTTTTTTAGCCCTAACGTTTTATCATTATTTTCCTTAGTACCTTTTTTGGCACAGGGAAAATTGTAAAAGAGACATATGTCTGATCAATTTCTTATATTTTTAGTACTTTTCAATTTTCAATGCTCCTTTAAGTCCTTTAGTCCATTATTCTTTACAACAAAACTGGAAGACAGTAAATTTTGCTCTCATAAGTATTTGCTGGTGATTGCTGTACAACAAGCCAGGCCAGAACTCAGTGACATAAACTAGTAAGCATTTATGACTGCTCACTAGTCTATTGGTTTGCTGCATAGTTCTGGTCTCTGAAAGAATCAAGTATCTACGGTCAGCTGGGAGCTGACTGAGCAATCTAGTCTAGGATGCTCACTCTTAGGAAGGTTGAGAAAACTAGGCTCTCCTTCCCATGATCTTTCCCTGCCCAAAAGATTAATTTGAACTTGTTCAGATGACAGCAGCAGGGCTCCGAGGAAAAAAAAAAAGTGCTTTTTGTGCCTCAAAACTGGAACAGCATCATTTCAGCCTAATTCTGTTGGCTAAAGCAAGTTACAAGGCCAGCCTAAATTCAAGGACTGGAAAAATAGATCTCTCTTAAGTGTGCTACTGAAAATTGGAAACACCTGGTCATTGCCTTCCAAATTACGTATAAAACATTTTCATCAACCCAGAAATTTCTCCTGTGTTCTTCATCTGTTGATTTCTTTTCTCACCATCTCCTGTTTCTTCAGGAGACCACCTTGTGATTACTAACACTGTAAGTGCTGGTATATTTTTGGATACACAAAATCAAAAATTCTTTTCTGTTTCTTTTCTTTAATATCATGTGTTTCAGAGTAATCCATACTATTATATGCATACTTTTTAAAAAAAGTTTATTGGTTTCCTTTTTAATTTCTTCTTCATATTCTAGTTTTTGGTTTTCTTTTCACTCATCACTATGTACCCATGCTGATCCCAGCATTGTACAAGTAGTAATTACTTTACATGAAAATTGAATGAGACAGAATATTCATCATGGAGCATTTAAAATGTGTTTTAGGCCAGGTACAGTGGCTCACACCTGTAATTCTAGTACTTTGGGAGGCCGAGGCTGGCAGATCACTTGAGATCAGAAGTTCAAGACCAGCCTGGCCAACATGGCAAAACCCTGTCTCTACTAAAGTTACAAAATAATTAGCCAGGCCTGGTGGTACACACCAATAGTCCTACCTGCTCAGGAGGTTGAGGCAGGAGAATTGCCTCAGCCCAGGAGGCAGAGGTTGCAGTGAGCAGAGATCATGCCACTGCACTACAGCCTGGATGACAGAGTGAGACTCTGCCTTAAAAAAAAGAAAGAAAAGTATTTTAAAGCAAAATATACATATATAATTACTGATAATTTCATTAACAATATTACCACAGTGAATTTAGTGTTTTCCTATTGCAGTTTTTAAAAATCTATTTACATCGTTTATTTATTAAATTACAATTGGGATCATGTATTTAGACATATATTCTTCTTAGTCATTTGATATTACATCGCATTTTCCAAATTATTAAATACTAATTTTTTCAGTATTTTTCTAAACACACACACACACACACACATATATATATATATATATATATATATATATATATAATTTTGATTATTTTTTAGATGGGATATTATTTGTTTATATTCTTTTCTCCTTCCCCCTCTCTCTTTTCTCTTATATTTTTTCTTATCCAAATCATATTTATTTAAGTTTATTCATTTTTTTCTCTGAGTATTTTTTTGACTAGCACCCAAAATTTTGTTGCTTTCACATTGTAAATGTCTGTGATACCAGTTTTAATTTCCTCTTTGCCCCAACACTTATTTATCAAGGCATATTTTAATCTATTTCATGTTTTTAGTTTTGTTTGTGGTTTTGGTTTATTGCTTTCAGGCAAAAGTTTGCATATTTTTTATGTTTTGTATTTTTTGATTACTTATGTAAATGTATTACAGACATTTAAAAGAATATGTATAATCTGTATCCAGCCACAAATCCTATTCATATATCTTCAGTCTGACTTATTAATTAAGCAAGCGCTGCAAAGTGATTAAGAGCTAAAGTTCTGGAAGCATTTTGCCGATGTTCAATATTTGACTTCATCAATCTCAAACTATTGGACATTAGTCCAGCTACTAAAGCTTCTTTGAATTAATTCTTTCATCTGTAAATGAGATTGTAGTAGTATCTAATAATTCACTCTATAGAATTATTGTGAGCAGTAAATGAGCTATTAAATAAAATGATATATATAATAAATACAGCAATGCCTCACACATGGTAAACACTATAGGTGTTATTTTTCATTGTATTATATTATTCAACTCATCTATGCCTATTGATAGTTTCTGTTTTCTGTATTAAATATGAACATATATTCAAGTTCTCCCCGTGGCTCTAATTTTGCGAACTGTACCTTATGTTTCTAAGTTTTCCTTTAAGTATGTTAATGCTTTTAACACATAAATGTTAATAATTGCCATAAATATTTATTCATTCATTTGGTATTCATATAAATCATATTGATTTTCTTATTTGATGCTGTTGTCTTGGATTCTGTAATGCTCATATTGCCAAGGCTGTTTTCTTCGAATTTCTTATTGCCTGGTACACAATTGTCCCTCTTCCAATGTTTTGCTTTTCTTTTTCATTTCATTTTATTGTGTCTGTTATTAACATCATATAATTAGTTTAGGTTATTTTACCAATAGAAGAGGAGTTTAATTATTTTATAACAACTCCGATTACTGGTAGTTTTATTATACTTTTGCCCTTTTATTATATACTTCACATTTTTAGGCTTTACTGCTCTTCTTTCCTAGATTGTTCTATGTAAAACAAATTTTTTGTACTTTTTTTCTTCAGTAACATGAATATCACAGATATTAATTATATTAAGTATGGTTACTTTTACATTAAAAAGTTAACATCCTTGAAATTGCATTTTCCTATTACCTTAAGAAAGAACAATACCCATTTATGATTTATACAATGTGCATTGCACATAATGATAACATGTAATTACCTTTATTTCCTTTTCATCCGGCTCTTTCAAGTTAGATGTTGTTAAGCTAAAGAACACCGATGCCATAATAAACAAGTTGTTCCCCACATGTATGGTAGTGGGCATTGTAATGTTATGGAAATGACATGGGTTATGGATCTATACAGATGTGGTTTCAGATGCCAGCTTGATTATTAGCTATTGATTATTATAAAATAGTGCATGTCAATTCCTAATATATATCGAGTATACAAACAGGAAAATGAGTAGTTGGTGGCTGTATAGGCAGTTTGAGGCAAATTGAAACAATGGATTATTTGTCAGCAAGGAGCTTGAATGATAGATTTTGTAAGTAGACAGGTCACTTAGATGTTTCAAATAGGCCATGGAAGTGGTTATGTTTGTCGTTAGATGGCATCCACAAGGGTTTGCGTAAGGATAGCTTTGAGTAGAGGGAGACCAGTGGTCAAGCTACTACTATTTTGAAGGTGAGAGATGATGAGAGACTTAAGACAAAACAGTAGAATAGAAAAGTGTGAATTCAACTAATGTCCATGTGGTAAATTGAGAAAAATGAGTTTGATTTTTAAAAATTTTAATAAACTATGCCATTTTAGTATTATATATACCAAAAAATACACAAATCAGGAGTGTATAGTTTGATGAATGTTCACAAAGTGAACACAGTCATGTAACTAATACTGAAACCAAGAACTAGAAGATTCCAGCCCTCAGCCGTGTTTTTTGTGTCCTCTCCTAGTCACTCTCCACCAGTTGAGCCTCTAAAATCATAGATTAGTTTTATCTGGTTTTACACCTACATGAACATAATCATACAATACATACTGTTTTGTGTAAGACTTCTTTGGCTCAAAATTATGTCTGAAAAATTCAAGGATTTTGTTATACCTTGTGATAGGCAGTTCCTTCTCATAATTTCTTTTATTGTGTAAATGCCACACAGCACGCTTATCTATTCTGTTGTGTATGGACATTTTTGGTAGCTTTCAGTTGGGAACTCTTGTAAAACCTGATGATATGGGCTGGGTGGTGCCTCATTTCTGTAATCCCAGCACTTTGGAAGGTTGAGGCAGGAGAATCACTTGATGCCAGGAGCTCAAGATCGGCCTGCAAAACAACATAATGACTCCCCATCTTTACAAAAATTTGAAAATGAAAAATTACCTGAGTTTGATGTGTGCACCTGTCATCCCAGCTACTAAGGAGACAGGAGGATTGCTTGAACCCAGAAGTTTGAAGTTACAGTGAGCTATAATTGTGCCACTGTGCTCCAGCCTAGGCAACAGACAGCAAGCCTGACTAGAATATACATACAATACTAGAATATATATATTATATAATATATAGAATCTAGAATATATATATATATATATATATATGTATATATCTGGGCAACAGAGAGTGATCCTGACTAGAATATATATATATATATATATATACTCTAGATATATATTATATCTATATTTTATATTACAGATCTATAATATATATCTAGAAATATCTATAATATAAAGAATATATAACATATTCTTTATAACAACTTGACCAGTCAGCAGCCATTGACATCAGGGCAACACCCTCCACCAGCAAAGAATATGACTTACTGAAGCTTCAGATGGTTGTTAGTATTTTTTCATCAATAAAGCATTTTTAATTAAGGTATGTATATTTTTGTTTAGACATAATACTATTGCATACTTAGTAGACTACAGTATAATGTGAACATTTGTATATTTTAAACGTATACATAATATTTATAAGGTACATACAATATTTTATTGAATTCATTGAATGCATAATGATAAAGTAAGAGTATTTAGGGTATTCATTACCTCAAGCATTTATTATTTCTATCTGTTGGGAACATTTCAAGTGCTCTCTTCTAGCTATTTTGAAATAAACAGTATATTGTTGCTATCTATAGTCATTCTCTGCTATTGAACAGTAAAATGTATTCCTTCTCTCTAACTGCATGTTTGTGCCAGTTAACCAACCTCACTTCCCCCTTTTTCCATATATACTTCCCCTTTTCAGCTTCTGGTAACTATCATTCTATATTCTGGCTCCATGAAATTAACTATTTTAGCCCCCATGTATGAGTGAAAACATGCAGTATTATTCCATTAAATGGATTTTTAAGCTTTTGCCATTCTTTTCTCCTTCTAGAATATCCAACATTTGAATATTCCATTGCTTTATGGTCTCTTATATGACATGCAGTCTTTATTCCCTGTTTTAAATTTTTTATTGCTGTTTTCTGACTATTTCAAAATATCTGTTTTCAAGTTCTGAAATTCTTTTTTCTATTTAGTCTACTGTATTGTTGAATCTTTTGACTGTATTTTATATTTTATTCATTGAATTATTCAATTCCAGAATTTCTGTTTGTGTAAAGCTTTTGACTGTATTTTACATTGTATTCATTGAATAATTCAGTTCCAGAATTTCTGTTTATTTCTTTATAATATCTCTTTGGTGAATTTCTTATTCATATTCTGAATTGTTTTTCCGATTTATTTATAGTCCTTATCTGTGTTGTCTTACATCTGCCTGGGCTTGTTTAATAGAAATATTTTAAATTATTTTTCAGACATTTTGTAATTTCTTTTTCATTGCAATCTGTTGCTGGAGAATTATAGTTCTTTTAAAGGTGTCATATTTTCTTGCTTTTTAATTTTTCTTGTGTCTTTATGTTGATATCTGTGCATCTAATGTAACAATTCCTTCTTTGAATTTTTTGGATTGGCTTTACTAGGAGAAGACTTTTCTCTATAGATTTATTATGGTGTTGACTGGGTATGGCACTTTGGCCTTGATTCTGGATGCATGCAATGGCGTAGTCCCCTAATGATTTCTTCAGCTGCAAACAGTGTCATTGATTTCTGTGATTTCCTCAGTGGTTTGAACTGCAGTTTTCGGTGGAGGTTGTCAAGAGGCTGGGTGCTGGGGATGAGAATGGCAAGTGGACCAATTCTTGGGCCCCATCTGTGGCAGTGGTGTGTAACACGTGCCTATCTTTGTGCCCCCAGGTGGTGTGTGGAGATACTGGTGTTAGTGGGTCCAGGCAGGCCAATCCTTGGGCTTGTATGTGGTTTGCTAAGGTGCCAGCAATGGCTTCAGTGAGCTGGACTGGTAGGTGGATCTTCAGGCCCCTAGGTAGCATATGTGGTATGTGTGATGGCAATAGAAGTAGCAGGGCAACTCTCAGGCTCCCATGTGGCCTGGGTTGTGTTAGCAGTGGCTGCGACTGGATGGGCAGGCCAGTCCGCAAGTCCTCAGGTGGCCTGTGCAGGCGGTGCTAGCAGTTGTGGTGGCAGCAGAGTGGGTGCCCATCCTCAATCTTTTGGAAGGAGTGAGCAGATGCCTGTGGTGGAGGATGGGGCAAGCTGATCCCCAGACTTTAAACGGTATGTTTGGGCACTGGCATCTGGTTTTCTGGGCCTGTTGTTAGCCCGCCAATGTTCTGCATGCATACCCAAGGCCACTGACAGAGCAGGGCAATCCCAGGCTCCTAGCGGGTGGGGCTGGGGGGATTGTGCCAGGCTGGGTGGGCTTGTTCTCACTCTCCTTGGTGATGGAATCCCCAGGGCCCAGTGGTGTGATCAGGTAGCAGCAGCAGCAGCAGCAGCAGTAATGAGCAGGGAGAGCCTCTCCTCAGGGCTCTGAGCAGATGTGCAAGTGTGCAGTGGCTCTGCTGCTGGTGGGAGGCAGGGTTGCCATCAGCGGCAACAGCCCCAGGCAAGTGGTTTTCTGGCTCTGGGGAGTGTACTTAGATGCACGTTGTCTGGGGCGGTCTTCCTGGTGTGCTGCACTACCTGTTCCCCAGAGGGCAGGACATTTTATGGGCTGGAGTGTTGAGGTCCCTGCCACACTACTGTGTCCAATGGACAATGGCACTGCTGTAGTACCAGGTGGATGCAGGAGCATATCAGTGGGAATGCAAGGATATGGAGATTTAGGGGCTGTTAGACTCCAGGGCAGGATGCAATGTGGTGGGGACTGGACTGTCAAGGTGGTGCTGTGTGGCTGCTTGGGTTTAGTGGGGATAAGGGACCTAGCATGAACTCCCCCTAGCATGAGCTCCCTCTCTAGAGCAATGCCATCTCCCAAACTCCAGGCAGTTCCCACAAGAGTCTCAAGACAGATGAGGATAGAGTGGAGAGGGGCTTCCAGGGCTAGGATTGCATGAGTCTATGGTGGAAATTTGAATCATTGTGGGTCTTTCACTCACCCTTTCCTTGCACTGAGGAGCCTCTCCAGTCTCCCACCCAATCCTGGCCCAGCTGGCTGCCTTGCTTCTGTCTCCTTCTATGCCTTAGGTGTTTCCTGTCACCTTTCTAATGAATTTCACTGCCTGTCTTGGTGATCTACGTGAGGTGTGATTATCTACTCATTATTTTGGGTTTGCTTTGTGGGGGAGGTGAATTCCAGGTGCCTCTAGTCAGCCATCTCAAATCCCCCTGAAACATAACTTTCTTATGCATCGGGAAACAAAAAATTTTGTATGATTAGCTTTATTGCAATATTCATTTTATTCTTATGGCTTGGAACTGAAAGTGCCATATATCTTAAGTATGACTGTATAAGAGTGTGTGTGTGTGTGTGTGTGTGTGTGTGTGTGTGTGTGTAGTGATAGTAACAGGTATGTGGTGGAGTACTAAAATCATTTTGAGGTGGCTTTGGAACACATAAAAATACTAAAAAGAAGTTGGAGCTATCTACAAATCTGGAACTTAGGAAAAGGCTTACTCAACACATATTTAATGTACATCTGTTATATTCCAGCAACTTAACTAGGCCCTGGGAATAAAATGGTGAACAAAACATCTACAAAAAGCAAAGGCCTCTGCTCTCCTTATAAAGAGTCAGATATTAATCAAAGAATCACAAAAATTTATACACATTTCCAGAAGTTAATTGAGAGAATTGATACTAGGAGTTGAGAAAAGTTACTTCAAGGAAGTGTTCAAAGCTTTTCAGTGGGAGGAACATTGGTTTTGATGTTTCTATAAAAAAAAGTTAGCATAAGCTGCTAAAGGAAGATGGAGCATAATGAGACATGACCCCACAGGATCTTGAATGTATGCTGAGGTGATTATCTTGAGCAGCCTGGAGAAACGGAAAGGTTTATTAAATATGTGTGCCGTATTAGGTGGCAAATATTATAGAACGTTTCAGCATTGCAAATAGTTTTATCGAGAAGCTCTGTATGGAGGTTTCATTTGCCAGTCAATTGTACATTAGGGAAATTGAAAAGATAGGCATTGATGTGCTTGATAGGAGAAAGTAAATAGTTACAATAGGGCCTTATGTTGAGGAGCTCCAACACTTAATGGCTGTGAGGAAAAGAAGGAGCCTAAAAAGGAGGCAGAGGAGAGGACTGAAAGGTAGACATTCAGTAGAGTGCTGTTTCATGGGTGACTAAAGGAGTACATGGCACAAAATGCCCTAGATGCCATAAGATGAAGATTAAAAACACCTGCTAGATTCAACAATAGGTGACATTATCAGAAGCTGTTTTAATAAGAGTGGGAGAGAAATACAGAATATATATAAGTACATAAAATATGTATGAATAGTTGAGAAATTTGGATGCAAAGCAAAGCAGAGAAATAGCAGAGACTAGAAAAAAATTATGGAATTCCAATATTTTTGTGGGTGTTTTCTTAAGGAGGAAACATGAGCATGCTTATGCCAATTAGAAGGATATATTGAGAGAGAAGATAGATTTACAAAATGAAGAACAAGATAATCTAATTTTGAGTTTCAAGAGACGTGGAAACCATGTGTTTGTGTTGGAGCCTGGCTGCTCAGTTTAGTCACTTTCACCAGGATGTCTCTGTTCTCCAGAAGTGATGAGTACGAATGTAGGGTAAACAGGGTCAGGGTTTTGTAGCAGGAACAGCAACGGTGTTAATGCATAAAGAAGGTGACAGAGGTCAACAAAGGGCGGTTAGGACAAAGAGGTAGGACTCTGGAGAGAAGGCTGCAGTAGTGAGATTGTTTATCAATCTTGGAAGACTAGACAGCAATAGAAGAGCTGAGGTCCTGGAGGGCATGATTCGGTTATGTGCACATGGGTGTAAGTGAAGAAGAGACTGAGCAGGGTGAAAGGTCATGGTCGAAATGAAAACAATAGTGTGAAATTCTGAAGTGGAGCACATCCAGATGCCAATATAATTAGTGAATTTCTAAGGAGTGAATATAAAGGTTGCTAGAGTTGAGGAGTTTAAGGGGATATAATGATTGAGATGGGAGTAAGTCATTCTAAGCATTGAAATGTCTCAAGTTGATTGTAGGGGTTGAGGTTAAAATAAAAATAGTTAATGGGATCTTGAAGCTTCTAGGAAATGTTAGAGAGGATGATGGAACCTTAAAAATGGTAACACCTGATGAAACTATATTCGAAATAGCTAGTGGTATGGCTAAGTCAGCTATTAGTACCACTGAGCTTTGATTTTTTCCATCTGTAAAATTGTAATCATATTTTCTTGCAAATTATTACGGTTTGAATAGCATTTGTTTGACTCCACCAAGTCTCAGTTTAAAATCTGATCTTCACTGTGGGAGGTGGGGCCTGGGGGTGGTGTTTGGATTGTTGGGGCAGATCCCTCAAGAATGCTTTGGTATTCTCATGGGACTGAGCGAGTTCTCACCCTTAGTTCCCACAAGAACTGGTTGTTGAAAAGAGCTTGACACCGTCTCAGCTTTCTCTTGCCTGTTTTCCCATCAGGTGATCTCTATACATACTGGTTCTCCTTCACCATCTGCCATGAGTGGAAGCAGCCTGAGTCCCTCTCCAGAAGCAGACTCAGGCACCATGATTCCTATACAGCTTGCAGAACTGTGAGCTAAATGAACCTGCTTTCTTTTTAAATTATTCAGCCTCAGGTCTTTTTCCCAACACAAAAACAGACTAAAACAAAAAGTCATTGATATTAATCTATTAACATAAGCACATTGCTTATATCCTGTGCCTAATATATAATATGTGCTCTAAAAATAGTTTTCTTTTACTAATACTGAGAAGATACTACATTTAGTAAACAATGGAAATCCTGAGGCTAACTTCTGGTTGTGGGTGATGAAAGAAACTTGCTATGATTATGCATGGTTCTGTGACAACCAGAGGCTCAGCCTGGGACACTGTTTTCCCTGACCTCACAGAAAAGACACAGATGGTGAGTGATGTCAGGGTGTATCAATGGGTTTAAGGACATTTCTCTTACTTTGGTAGGCAAATTCTTGAGCATTTGGATGCTGTGGTGATTTGAAGGAAGCTGATAATATATTGCTACAGAAACTCCAATTGTCAGGCTGGGTCGCCAGAGTTCATGCCTCACAGGGATCCAGAAAGAGAAAGCATGTGCCTCAGCATCTGGAAAGACACATTTCTTATGTGAGCTCATGTCTCAAAGAAATCGATCAAGTTCAAAACTATGCAGGCAGCATTTTATCAAGCCAACTGGATCTTGTCAGGAGAGACGAATCGGCAGGGAGGCCGCCTTGAAAAAGCTGTGCCTGGCACAAGCCAGCACTCCAGTGAAGTGAAAAGTTGCTAATATAAAGAATGGAACAAGGGTGTGCATAGGAGGACAGGAAATTTGACAATTAAAGATTTTTACTGCAAGTCAGAAACACGGCCCCACAGATTTTACTGGGCTGTTAGCAAAATTTGTTTGCATTTTTCTAATGCAGTAGGCCATCTCATAAAGAACTTCCCCATGGATTCACATTCTTTAAAGTCACATTTTCTATCTCTGTAAGTCACCCCTACTGTATAAACTTGACATGCTTAATTGTCCACAGAGCACATTTATCACAAGTAAGCTAATTAAGTATTTGTTGGCTCTTACCACAAAGTTATTACTTTAATCATGAAATTAGATGGGAGCTTACTTTCCCAAATCAGAAAGATTGGCTAGCCTGGATAATTCTTTTTTTTTCCTTTTTTCCTTTTTTTTTTTTTGTTGAAGGAGAGTCTCGCTCTTTCGCCCAGGCTGGAGTGCAGTGGTGTAATCTCAGCTCACTGCAATCTCCACCTCCCGGGTTCAATTAATTTTCCTGCCTCGGCCTCGCAAGTAGTTGGGATTACAGGCACCCACCACCACTTGGCCTGGGTGATTCTGAAGGTGTGCTTAGTCCTGAATTTCGTGTCTCATAAAACTAATTCCTGGAATTTTTTCAAAATTTTATTTACTGCAAGATTATTGTCGGTTGTAAGAACTCATTAGCCTAATAGATTGTTGCGTTCAGAGGAAAAGAATAAGAAAATGTTAAAACAATTTTATAACCAAGCTATTGCTCAGAATTTTTGCAGGAATATTTTTGATGCTTAGCAGAGTGGGGAAAGAAAAATAAAATTTTTAAAACATTTTGGGAGGTCAAGGTGGGTGGATCACCTGAGGGCAGGCATTTGAGACCAGCCTGGCCAACATGGTGAAACCCTGTCTCTATTAAAAATATAAAAACTTGGCAGAGCCTGGTGGTGGGTGCCTATAATCCCAGCTACTTGGGAGGCTTAGGTAGAAGAGTCGCTTGAACCTGGAAGGCAGAGGATGCAGTGAGCCGAAATCATGCCATTGCACTCCAGCCTGCCCAATAAGAGTGAAACTTTATCTCAAAAAGAAAAAAAAATGTACACACACACACACACACACACACACAGAGAGAGAGAGAGAGAGAGAATTTTATCCCATATCCTAGGAAAATCTAGTAAATTCTCTTACTGTTACAGAAATTTTTGGAAGAGGTTACTTCATGTGTTAAAGTAGTCATGCAAATAAGAATGTAAACAAGCCTAAGAGAAGACCCAAATTATGGCGATTTATGAAGCAATAGAGAAAATTAGAAAATAAGAATGAATAGATTAATAATAAATTCACATTTAATAATTTGGAGAGGGTGTGAGTTGAAAGATGGGGGGAAAACGTGAGCCCAGATAGAAAAGTAAGGAGATAAGAAAACAAACAATCAGGTGGTTCACTTGGTTAATTAACATTGTATTCTTCCTTACATGAGTTATATTAATGTTTCCTAATCCAAACTACAAACAGGTGTTCCTCTTGGCTTTCTCGCTGAGAGACAATGAAGTGAGAAAGGGAGAAAGGAAAGAACATGCAACAGTTGCTGTCACAGAGAAAAGGAATGGAAAATTGGTTGGACCGAGGGGATAGAGATGTACCTCTCATGGACACAGGCCAGTAGGTGCTAAAATGGATCAGTAATACAAATGTCTCTACCACCTTCAATTTCTGACTGAGATCTTTCCTTCTCTCTGTTCATGATATGCTACATTTTGCTAAGGGTGCTTTGGTGAAATGAGGAAAATACATCTAAAAGATGGTGAAAAGCTATATAAAGTTGCCAAAATTTCCATGAAACAGCATTGTTAATTAGACAGTGATGATGAATTCTATCAATGATCAAGGAACCAGTGCTCTGGACATATACAATATGATTTTTGTTAAAATGATATTTTAAGGGAGTTTACATTTTATAGTGCAGGTTACATTGTAATTATTATTGAATAAACTCATAGACACGTTTAGTGGGTAATAGTAACTAGATAAAAATAATACATTTCATTGGTAAGACATTATATGTGTGTATATACATATACACAGATACATATTCTTTTTTTTCTTTTAGAAAAAAATATTTTCAATTGTTTTTTTGTATGTGAACCTTTTCTTGTTTTAAAGTAGTATTTCACAAGTTTCATTTAGCATTGTTTTGGTCAGTATTCTGTCCTTTTTTTTTTTTTTTTTTTGAGACAGTGTCTCATTCTGGTTCTCAGGCTTGGTATCAAATTTCTGGGCTCAAGCGATTCTCCTGCGTCAGCCTCCCAAAATCCTGGGATTACAGGCATGAGCCACCATGCCTGGCACTATTCTGTTTCCATCATGCTTTTTGATTCTGATGTTGGCCCTTAGAAAGCACTTAAAAAGTGACCCTAGCTTCGGCGCTTACTGTGCTCATAGATGCTGGCACCTTTTCTTGCTGAGCTCCTGGTTTTTAGATTATACGTATGAGTGTTTCACCCCATTTTAGTTTGCATGTCAGTGCATATTATTTTTTGTTTGTGTATTGAATTAATTTTACTTGAGCCTATTTTGCTCTAATAGTCAAATTCTACGAGTAATCCAAAGAAGCAAAAGTTGTTTATCATCCCCTTTGTGTCACGCAGGATATGAAAATCTAAATAACCCATAATGGATTGCTCCTAAATTTTACTTCCAACTCTGCTTCTGTTTACCAAGTTGCAGCAACATGCTGCCTTCCCTCTCTCTCTCGTTCCTGCTGTGTGGAACCTTGGCAGTTGTGGAGACAAATACACATGAGAAAAAATATGGAAAGGAAATAGGGAGATGATTCTTGTCCTGACTGGCCCAGGTGATGGTACTAATGTGGTAGGTTTTCCTTAGCGTGTCCTTGTGTCACTAAGGGTGCCCTGAGATGAGGCACTGTCTTTGCCTACTCTCTTTGGAAGCTTATTGCTAGCAGCAGCGAATCCATGTGGGTCTGCAGCAACCTCAGTTCTTAACGTCCCCAGAAGAAAGAATTCAACTGAAGGGCATAGAAGTCAGAAGAGAAGACAGAGGCAAGTTGTAGAGCAGGAGTGAACGTTTATTAAAAATCGTTAGAGCGATAACAAGAGGAAGGAAAGTACACCTGGGAGAGCGCCCAGTGGGTGACGTGAAGGACAAGTGCCAGGTCTGACATTCTGACGTGGGCTTTTGTACGCTGGCATGCTTCCAGGGTCTTGCGGCTCTTTCCCCCGACTCCTCCTCTGGGGTGGGCTGCCTGCATGTGCTCTAGCTGCTAGTGCGGGAGGGGGCACCTGCAGGGTGTCTGCTGGAGTTGCACGCAGGCTCACCCGAGGCGTTTTTCCCTTTTCTGATAGACTGCCCCTGGACGGTCATAGGTGAGTTAAATTCTGCCATTTCGCCTCTTTGTGCACACGTGTGCGCCCACTCGCCCAGCTCCCGAGATCTTACAGGAAACTGCTCATCACCAGTTTCAGGTGTTTTCTCTTTATAGGGAAACGACTTTTCCTGGCACTGGTGTGGCCGGTTATTTTAGAGAGATGGTGTGGCAACTGCCTGACTTGATGGTCGCCTGACTTTCCTGGTGGGGTTTGGGGGCCCTCTCCTGCCCTATTCGTGTCTGACTGGCTACCCACTACCACATTATGATGTTATTTTCTGAAGGGCCAAACATGGTAGGTTGTCCAAAAAGGTTCTTCTCAATTTCCCAAAATTGTCCGGTTAACAATGAGGATAACAAATGTTTTTGGGCACCTGATAAGTCACAAGGAACACCACAGACTAGTAAAACAGAGAGGACATCTAACTCTATGACAGATAAGATTCAGCACGTATAAATTAATTCCAGATTCTCTGATATTCTCTGTTATTTTCGGTTTAGAATATGGTTCATCTTTGTATCGTGTTTCTGTATATCTTCATGAACATTTTTATAAGAAATCCGAAAGACACATATTGGTTTGGTTAGCCTCTTGCCATCTTTATCCAGAATTTTTCTCCTTAAATTCTGTCACAAGCATTTTGTTCCATGCGGTTTTCCTCCTCTACTGCAAATGATAAAAAAAGGGGGAGGCAGTTTTTCTAGTTCTGTCCCTTCTTTCTGCTCTCAAACACAATTTCATAACGCCTTAGGATTCAAGACTTTGTAATGCCACTTAGGCTAAGCAAACAGCAATAACAGCAAACATGTAGAAGCAACAAAATTTTAACATTTTTTATAGTCTAAAACATTGCTTTGTTCCAAGTTCCATTTCAAGACATAAATTGAAACTACTTTGAATTTTTGCTCTTAGATTTTATCTTTGAGTATAGAAATGACCTATCCTTAGCCAAAACCTTAATTCCACCAATCTGTAAGTCTTATTTGGGCTCCAAACCTTTTATGAAAAAAACCTTTAATTGTATTTAAGACCAGTTATGCAGACAGTGAATTATTTTATTGCTCGAGCTTTTATTTTTACTTGGATAGGCATAAAAATTCATAAACTGTTAATACATAGATCTTTAAAGGTTTTCTTTTGTTTTTGAAAAACCTAAAGTGTTATTGCATTTAGAAAGTGATTATTTTATAAATTATATGTCAACATATTTTGGCGTAACGTTTGTTAAAAGCACTCTTTTTGTTCCCCTTCATAGAGCCTGTTTCTGTGCCATTAAATTGATAACAACGTGTTTGGAGATGAGCAAGATGGAACCGATGAAGCCTCTGGACTGGAAAATTCTCACAGTAGGACCTGCTGACTCGATTCCCTCATCACCATGGCAACGCTCTTTGGTCAGTAGAAGCAGGTAATGAGATGGTTTAGTTCAATTAGGGTTTAAAATATTCTTCTACCATTGTGAATGAAATTTACAAAAGCACTTGTCTAAAAATAGGTAACACCCTCCTATGACTTATAGGATATTCTGTGTTCAATAGAGTGCATGCAAAAGGTAAATGAGAAAATATATCTCTAGGCTCTTTCATTTATTTTGTCCATGATGAAGGCATAAAGCTTAAATGTCTCTAAGAAATTAACATATGTATATAAGTTCAAAAATATACTATGCTGATTAAATATGATTTGGGATATAGAGACATTTATACATAGTTTTTAGTTATTGTTAGCAGAAAGCCTGGCTCAGAAGATAAGTGCATAATTTGAGGTTGAAAATATCAGCATCAAAGTGAGGAAGAACACTTTAATGAATAAAGGTGCTGCGCACATGGTGACAGATATCTAAGAGGAATGGGCTTATGCTGATAGCTGAGTTTCAATTCCCATTTTCCATCTATGACAGACTTGAGACTGACTTCTGGCCCCCATTCTTTCTCCTCTCTCTTAGCAGAGCACAAACCACCTCCCACTTAATTGAAAAATAGAGGCCATCTGGCACGCACTCCTACCACTCCACCTACAAACATCTGCATCCATTTACTTCCTTAAGGTTCATTTCCATATGTACCTTTATCTTTTCTCCTGGATTTTCAATCTCCTTTTCTAAGAAAGATGTGTATGCAAGTTTCTCACATCTTAAAATGACAAAAAGAACATAATATAAAATGTATTCTTGCTTCTTTTTTTTTTTGCCCCTTAAGAACTAAGCCTTTTAAAAAGAATCATTTATTTTTTCACTTTTCTTTTACTCTTTGACCCGCTGAAATCTCTACTGCCCCATCACTGCACTAAAATTGTTTTCAGCGAAATCAGCAATAGCATTTAATGAATTGTTTGTTATGTACCAGATATTAGACTGCAATTTGGTGACACAATACTGAGTAAGAAATGTCTTTACTCTCAAGGCAGTCACAAATCATAGTTCTGATAGACCTTTCAGCACTGAACACGTTCTTCTAAACCTGTGATATTGCCAATGTTTGTGTCTCTTCTAACCCTCTGGATGCTGCCTCACAGGAGTCTCTTTGCCATTTCTCCTCCACACCGTATTGCCTCTACCGTACCCTTAGTAAATCCCTGCTTTTAATTGCTCCACCTGTCCTCATGTTCCTCTGATGCTGTTTTTGGTTTCATTTGGCCTTTAACCTCTGCTTTTCAGGATCCTGTTAGTTCTTCAGATCTAGTTCTAAGCCAAGTCTTCTGTGATACCTTCTCTAAACCTTGTCAGTTAAGTTTCCTTAGATTCCTCAATTCCATAAAGTTTTACCTATATAGTTAATGTTTCACACCATACACTATCTTCTAATTTGTTATGTCTGCAGTCTTCCATTTATTTAATTAAAATTTTTATTTTTAAACAATTGTAGATTTCCATACTGTTGTAAGGAATAATGCATAGAATTCCGACGTATTCTTTACTCTGTTTTCTTCAATAGTAAAGTCTTCCAAAACTGTAGTATGGGTTCAGTATCCCTTATCCAAATGCTTGTGACCAGAAGGCTGGGTGTGGTGCCTCACGCCTATAATCCCAGCATTTTGGGAGGCTGAGGTGGGAGGATCACTTGAGGTCAGGAGTTCAAGACCAGCTTGGCCAGCATAGTTAAACCCCATCTCTACTAAAAACACAAAAATTAGCCAGGTGTGGTGGTCCACATCTGTAGTCTCAGATACTCAGGAGGCTGAAACAGGAGAATGACTTGAACCCAGGAAGCAGAGGTTGCAGTGAACTGAGATTGTACCACTGAACTCCAGCCTGGGTGACAGAGCAAGATTCAATCTCAAAAAAAAAAAAAGAAAAAAAATGCTTGGGACCAGAGTGTTTTGGATTTTATAAATTTTCTGATTTTTGGAAAAAAAATCAGAAATTTATAAATTTTCTGATTTTTTTTATAAATTTTCTGATTTTGCATGTACATACTGATATTTCTTGGGAGTGGGACCCAAGTCTAAACACTAAATCAATGTTTCATATCCAATGTGTACACATAGTTTTAAGGCAATTATATACAATATTCTAATAATTGCTTGAAACAAACTTTATGTACACTGAACCCTCAGAAAACAAAAGCATCACTTTCTCAGTAACCCATGTTGACAATCTGTGGTTGTTTGGCATCGCCCTCATTCCTGACTGTGAATTTATATGCTACCAATAAATAATCATTTTCTTACACTTATTCACACATAAATACTTATTATTAAAAAAGTGACATACCGTTAATACAGTGAAAAAGTAATGTGTCCAGAATAACTAAGCATCCCAGTAGCATTTCCAGAATACCTGTATCTGCTGTTAAACAGCAGTAACAACCCACAATGGCAGGTTTTCAGTATTCACCTACAATGCTGGGTCGTGCTTAAAAGAATACTGTAAGCTGTTTTATTTTTCTTAGATAAGAAGCAGTTGAGGGACCAGAAAGTGATGCAGCATGATGAAGCATTCTACTGGATGGCTTTTTCTTTTTTGTGGGGCTGGAGTCTTGCTCTGTTGCCCATGCTAGAGGGCAGAGGTGCAAAGTCAGCTCACTGCAACCTCTGCCTTCCAGGTTCAAGAGATTCTCTTGCCTCAGCCTCCAGAGTAGCTAGGACTACAGGCAAATGCCACCATGCCTGGCTAATTTATTTGTATTTTTAACAGAGACGGGATTTCACTATTTTGATCAGACTGATCTCAACTCCTGACCTCTAATGATCTGCTTGCCTCAGCCTTCCAAAGTGCTGGGAATACAGATGTGAGCCACTGCGCCTGGCCTAATGGATAGCTTTTTAAAATATTTCCTCCAGGGTCATCTGCCTTATTAACATTTTTTTAAAATCTTTGCGACCTGTCCACTTTTTTAAGATGACTATATATATTTTTTCTTAAAAGTCTCTCGGATATATAAACCAACATGATTTCTTGCTCTGCTCTGAATGCACGCTGTTCTAGTCCTTCAGTAAGTCCGTTGTACATTTCACCATGTCATCTACAGGCATTTTTTCTGCAGCGTTGATGTCATCATTATTATCGCAAGTATCACAGTGTTCTTGATTCAGAATCATTTTGGCTATTAGTTCACCATTGGTCCATAAATGAACCACTACAGCGTCATTATAAATGTTAAAAAACCTCTTAAACATTCACTCTTTTTCAGTTACTGAAGGACTCTGAAGATGTATTTTTTACATATGTAAGCAGGTCAGGTATTATTCATTTCACAATTGACATATAAAATTCTTCAAAGTCACCACCTTGTGCATCAACATCACTGATCGTAGTCACAGGGCAGAGGTCATAGACAGTATCTGTGTCTTTAGTCACTGTGTTTCAAATGTTGGCAACAGCATATATTGCATTCTTCATGCTAAACTTCTTTTATAAATATTCCAGGCCTAGCCTCTGTTCACTGCTGCTAGCATGCTGTTCAAGAAAGTATGTGTGTGTTTTTTAAATCATTTATTCTTCATTGAGCTAAAGACAGCCTGGTCACATAGTTAGATTAATAAAGTCACACTTGTGAGAAAGTACATGGCATGAACATTATTTTTGATGAAAATTTTCACTGAATGATAAGCAGAACATTTGCCAAGAAATAACAAAATCTTGTAGTCATCATCTAGCTCAGCTTCCCTGCAGTGAGTCCACTTGGTACAAAATGTTTGTGAAACCAGTCAGAAGAGACGTCCCTTATTTATCCATGCCTTTTTCTTAGCATAGTAATAAACTGGTAAGAAATGCACTCCTCGAAAACAGTGAGGATGGATGGTTTTGGCTGTCACAGAGAGGTAACACTTGTGACTGCCTGCTGCATTCGCACAGCCTAGCAGTTATTCTGTTCTTGGAATCCTTAATTTTTGTAGGGGCCATCTCATCAGCTGAAGACAGTGCCTTTCTGGGGACAATAACACCAAAAGAGTGATGTATCATCAACATTCTAGACTTACTCTCTACCAGATTTTCATCGACAATGACCTTGGCAACCTCACCGATGAATTTCTCCACTGCTTCATAATCAACAAATAGTTTATCGCTACAAATTTAAAATAAAATAATGCTGTGTCTTTTCTTAAATTTCTGTAATCAGCATGTTTAATGTTCACAGTTCTCTTTAATTTTTAATTCATTATAATAAGTCTTCAGGTTTGTTGTTTGTTTGTTTTTGTTTTTGTTTGAGACACAGTTTTGCTCTGTTGCCCACGCTGGAGTGAAGTGGCACTATCTTGGCTCACTGCAACCTCTGCCTCTGGGGTTCAAGCGATTCTCATGCCTCAGCCTCCCAAGTAGCTGGGATTGCAGGTGCAGGCCATTATGCCTGGCTAA
Organism: Plecturocebus donacophilus; assembly: GCA_004027715.1. Lineage (NCBI taxonomy): Eukaryota > Metazoa > Chordata > Mammalia > Primates > Pitheciidae > Plecturocebus > Plecturocebus donacophilus. The sequence continues at coordinate 18,744 of PVKP010016055.1, read as the reverse complement.
TATTTATATTTTTAGTAGAGACGGGTTTCACCATGTTGGCCAGGCTGGTCTCAAATTCCTGACCTCAAGTCATCTGCCTGCCTTTGCCTCCCAAAGTGCTGGGATTGCAGGTATAAGCCACTGCTCCTGGCCAACACTGGTTTCTATCATGGTCATCGCACCATTAAAAGGCATGTGTTTACTGAAATACTAATGCATCCGCATTTTCAATGCACAACCAAAATCTTCACTTTTAGCTTTGTGCAGTGTTTTTTGATTTTCCACTAACTGCTCATCATCATTTTTAGCACAGAAAGTCTAAGTTTATTCTTCTGTTTCTTCAAGTCATATATAATAATCATTCCAACACCATACTTTTCTATAAGATGTTTCACACTTACATCATTGCCCAGTTTCTCCAACAGTTTGACTTTCTGTGCTTTAGATAAACAAAAATGCTTCCTCTTTTTTTTCATTACTGGTAGCTACAGGGGTATCTACAGACCTTTTTGACACTTTCAACAATATTTTTACAGTACAGAGCAGAGAATAAGCAATGACACATGGTAAGTAATGGATATAGGTCTTGGCCCCATGTGGAGCATTATAAGGAACATGGGTCATTTTATTACCCCTGTGGCCCTGCCTGTGTTGGGGAGTCTGGGTATGTCCAGAAAAGACATATTACAGCTGAGGTGGGGGTAGAAGGGCATTTTTTCTTGGGGACAGTGAATAAATGATGTGTTGTGCACATGCATTTTGACTGTGACCTGTCACATGAAGTCAGGTACAGAAATTCCTACTTGTGATACCTTGTCAGCAATCAACATGTTTTGAATATTTTTGAAGCATTTTTCGCTCCAAATTTGTTGGAGCATTCTGGAGATCAAATTTTCAGATTAGGGATGTACAGCCTGTACAATATCATAATCAAGATACTGAAATAGGTACAGTCAATATGCAGAATATTTCTGTTACTGCAAGGACACCTTATGCTGCCTTTGTGTAGCCTTGGTCACTTACTTCTTACCTTTCACTCCTCCTTAACTCTGGCAACCACTCATCTGTTCTCCATGTTGATAATATTGTCATTTCAAGAATGTTATATGAGTGGATTCATGCTGTATATAATTTTCTTACTTGTTTTTGTGGTTTTAATTTTTTTTTTCACTGAGCATCATTTCTTGGAAATTTATCCATTTTAGTCATTCACTCACTGAAGGACATCTAGGTTCTTTCCATTTGGGGGCTGTTATGAATACAATTGCCATAAATATTAACATATAGTTTTTGCATAAGTAAAGTTTTCATTTCTCTCGAGTAAATGTCAAGGAGTGCAATTGCTGGGTCATATGATAGTTGCATATTTAATGTAAGAGACAGCTGGACTGTTTTTCACAATGGCTGTACTATTTTTCATTCTCACCAGTAATGTATGAGTGATCCAATTTTTCACATCCTCATCAGCATTTGATGTTGTTGTTTATCATGTTAACCATTCTGATAGCTATTGAGTGATAACTGATTGTGGTTTTAATTAGCATTTTCTCAATTGTTAATAATGATGAATATTTTTGTATGTGCTTATTTGTTATCTCTGTGTCTTTTACAGAATGTCTGTTAATGATTTTTTTCCATTTTCTAACTGGATTTCTTTTCTTTTACTATTTTAATTGGAGAGTTCTTTACATATTCTAGATAACATTTGATATATGCTATTTGACAACATTCTGTCAGTCTTTAGTTTGTCTTTTTATCCTCTTCGTTAAAAAACCAGTTGGACATACTGATTTATTTAAATAAACCAGTCCCTTGATGGATTTTCTCCAGTTTTTCTATTATCAGTTTATATTATTTCTATTCCTTTGTTTACTATTTTCTTCTCCTTGACTTGGTTTTATTTTATTCTTTTTATTCTAACTTCCTGACCTGAGATCTTAGATTATTACTGTGAGAGACTCTTCCTGTTTTTGAATGAATGCTCTTAGTACTATAAATTTCCCTCTCAGCATACTTTGCATTTTAATTTTCATCAAGTTCCATGTATTTTTTGTTTTCTCTTGATATTTCTGCATCAACCCATGGATCATTAAAAAGTATGCTGTTTAGTTGTCAAATGTTTGCACATTTTTTCTTTGTTGTTGCTGATTTCTAGTTTGATTCTGTTATCATTAGAGATTATACTCTGCATGATTTCAATTCTTTTAAATGTGTTGAAGTTTGTTTTATGACCTTTTATGATGTTTTAGAATGTGGTCTATCTTGGTAAATGTTACATGGGAAATTGAGAATAATGCATATTCTGCTATTGTTGGTGTAGTGATCTACAAATCATATTTAGCTGCTGGTGGTTGGTGGGATTGAATTATTTTATATTGTTAGCAGTTTCCTATCTAGTTCTTTGATTTTTGAGAAAGGGGAGTTATAGTCTCCATTTCTAATTACAAATTTTTAAATTTTTTCTTTTAGATTTATCCATTCTTCTAAAATTTTATGTTTGTTTCTTCTTTACAGCTTCTATTTCTTTGCTGAGACTTTCTCTTTTAAAATTTTTTCAATTATGTATTTGTAATTTCTCATTGAAGTAGTTTTGCAATGGTGGTAAAATCTTCATCAGATAATTTTAACATCTGTTTTATCTCAGTGTTAGAATTTACTGATTATGGTTTTTTTTAAGCCCAGTTTGAGAGTTTGCTGATTATTGGTATGATATGATGAGTGTTGTTTTGGTTTTTTGAAATCTGAAAATTGGGATATCGTGTTAGAAGACTTTGGGTTTTATTTAAACCTGCTTTAGGCAACTACCTGTAAAATTGCTCAACTGAAAAAGGAAGGGTCCTACTTTGTTACTACCAGGTGGGAAGAGAAGTCTGGGTTCCCCATTTTCTTCTGTTGACACCCACATGAGGGATCCCTACTGAAGCTGTGTGGAAGTGGAAATGCCAGGTTCCCACTAGTTATCCACAGATACATCCCTGGCTATAGGTGCCTTGCTAATGGTTCTATCTTGGTCTCCTTCTGAGATGAGATATGGTGGAGGTGTGACGGATGGCTTTGTCTTATAACTGGATCATAGCAAAAGCCCTGGCTGCCCATTTGGCCTTCTTCAACTCCACTCCAGTAAAGAAGTTAAGGGGTGCCTCATGACTACTGGAGGTGGGGGTGAAAGTCTAGGTTTTCCATGTGTCACCAGTGACAGGTCAGTGGGAACTGGTGGCTCATTACCACTCATTAGGCACAAAAGTACTCTCTTACTGTCTTTGTCTGATACCAGTCTGGTGAGGGAGGAGGGATAGTGGCCCCTCTTTACAGTTTCCAGTGGGCAGAAGTCTGGGCTCCCGACTTGGACTTTGCTGGCAAAGGTGCAGTGGGGCCACATTTTTTTCCAGAGTGTTTGGTTGGAACAGAGTGGGTTATTGCCTCAACGTTTTCTCTTTTATTATGCTGCACTTGCAAGCTGGATAAGGCAGGCTTTTTCTGTGAGGTTTTTTTTTTTTTTTTTTCATTTTCTTTTCTTTATTAGATTGAGCCTGTTGCCACATTCTGGTTGCTAGCTTCTTTAGCTTCAATTTGGAATATGTAAGGCAAGAAGAAAACCCCAGGCCAGGTATGATGGCTCATATGTCTAATCCCAGAACTCTGGTAGGCTGAGTCAGGAGGATCCCTTGGAATCAGGAGTTTGAGACCAGCCTGTGGAACATAGTGAGACCCCCACCCTTCCAAAAAATAAAAACATTAGCCAGACATGGTGGTACATATCTGTAATCCCAGCTACTCAGGGAACTGAGGCAGAAGAATTGCCTGAGCTCAGGAGGTTGAGGCTGCAGTGAACTGTGATTGCACCACTGTACTCCAGCCTGGGTGACAGCCAGACTGTCTCAAAAAATATATATAAACAAAGAAAGAAAGAAGAAGAAAGAAAGGAAAGGAAAAACTCCCAGATAGCTCATCATCATATTGTTCTTTAGATTCCAACACTCTGCCCTAGCCAGTCTGCCTCTTCTCTTCACCTTTCTGAATCCTCTTTATGTTTATTTTGTTTGTTATTTAGTGGAAGGAACAGGGAAGGGTGTGTCTCCTCCGTCTTCCCAGAAGGGCAATGTCCTTGTTTATTTTTATTTAATAGCTTAATGCAAAGGACTCTGATTTCATCTTTTACCACCCTTCTTTTTAGAGAGCCCCATTGTCTCAAAGGTTATGGGATTTTTCAATAAATACAATAAACTAGTTTTGGTACCAGCTGTCAGGCCTGGTTGTTGCTCTGAGAGCCTGTTGATTTCAAGCAAAGACACATGACTTTGGAGTTCTGTCTGTATGAGCCCAGAAAGCTAAACACAGCTCACATCAGTGTGCTCCTGTTGCTAAGTTGGGCTGAGTTTCATTTCATTTTGGAAAAGAGTCACAGCCTACTTGAGCTTGCATTTGGTATTTTCAGTGGGGGCCCATCACAGATAACAAGGAATGCAGGTGTCCCAGTCGGTGTGTTCCGAGGGAAGGCCCACGTGTCTTCCTTCTCTGAAAGTCCACGTAACTCCATCCAACTCCTGCCATGAGGGCTGCTCAATAGCTGGTGTGTGAAAAATCCTGTATTACATTAGATGAAATTTCCCTGTTAGACCAGTTTTTAGGTATCATTCTGTAACCAAAAACTGTGCTTTGTAGTAATTAATATATTCATATTTGAATGTATGGGCATCCTTATTCTTGCTTCATTACAGGCTTTCTTTTTAGCTGATGTTTTCTTTAACTTGAATTCTTCGTGAATATGTTAATGAAAATTTTAGGTAGATTTCATTCATCTTGGTATTTTATGAGTTGACACTTCTTTAATAAAAAAGATTATGAGAATAGTATTAAAAACAAATGACAACTTGTCACTTAAATATAAATGTGAGGCCCACTAGCTGTTGATTTAAAGCCATCTGCATGAAGCATAAAAATAGTTTAATGACACCCACACTGTGCCACCAGCACATATAGAATTAATCAACTCTTAGCAACATACAAATCTGCGGATCAGAGTGATTCTTTAGCTTGAGGCTTTCTATGCAAACTGGAGTTTCTTGTCTGTCTAGACCTCAGAGAAAGGCCATGATTTGCAAATACTAAGACAACTCTCTTTAAAATCCAAAGGGCCTCCTTCTCTTAAAGGTGGGCCACTACTATGAATAAAGTAGAAATATTATAATTATGATGTTCATTAGATTATTTTTCTGAATAATATCAAATGTAATGTATACTAGTAACATGAACAACAGTTGAAAAAAAAAGAACACAACTTGTCATGGAAAAAAATACCCAGTTTTATACCAACATGAAAAAAAAATACTGATAGCATTTTCATTTTTAGATCCTTTTGTGTCTTTTTTATGCAGCTACTAATAACAGTATAGACATAATTTTAAATATTATGGTTCTTAATGAATAATATTCCAAGGAATTCATCTTGCTACATGATATTTATGTACATTTTGATGGTGGAAAATTTAAAGAAAGACAGATTAGTGATAATATAAACATAAACATGCCCAAGATATGGAATTAACACGCATTAATATTTTTATAACATTTGCTTCAGATGAATATTAAATAACTATTGAAGATAAAAATTACCCATTATTAAACTCTAGTTTTAAGATATATAATACATCTAGAAGAGTACATAAAACATAAGAGTAAAACTTAACAAATTATTATAAACTGGACATTTTCTAAGGAGTCTTGTGAAGACCAGAAGTTTTAACTTTGATAAACTGCAGTTTATTAGCATTTTTCTTTCATGTGTCATGCTTTTGTGCCCCAAGAAATCTTTTGTCTACTGCAAAGTCACAGGAATTTTCCTCCTGTATTTTCTTTAGGAAGTTTTAGAATTTTCATCTTTAGAAGCTTTTACATTTTGACTTTTGATCAATTTAGAATTAAATGTTGTATATATTATGAGATAAAGGTCATCTTTTTCTTTCATGTGTGTGCTCAGATGTTGTAATACTACTTCTAGAAAAGTATTAGCTCTTCCTCATTGAATTTCCATGACAACATTTTCAAGAATTAAGCAACTATAAATACATAGTCTATAAACTAGACTGTCTTCTGTAACATCATTCTATTGTCATTTTGCCAATATGATATTTTCTCAACTATTTACTGTAAGTTACACAAATAATATTGTTACATTATACTTTGATTTTCATTCAGTTAAAATGTATGTTTTCTTACTTGAACCATGATTACATAGGTGTGTTTTGCTTAATTTCTAATTATTTGGGTCTTTTTCATATATCTCTGTAATTTGCTTCTAATTAATTCTGTAGTGGTCAAAAAATATTCCCTGTAGACTAAATTTTTTGAAATTAATTAAGACTAATTTTAGATCTTAGGCCATTTAGCATATGGCCTACCTTGGTGAATGTTTCACATACAACTGAAAAGAATGTGTATTCTGTTTTTGTTGGACATATCATGCTGTAGTCTTCTATTTCTCTATTATTTTTCTGACTACTTCTATCAATTACTGAGGAAGGAGGGTTGAAATCTTCAGCTATAATTGTGGATTTGTCTATTTCTCCTTTTAGTTAAATAAGGTATTTGCCTCCTGTATTTTAAAGCTCCTTTTTGAGTTTTAAAATGGGCATTTAGCAATTTTATGTCTTGACTCATTGTCATTATGAAATAATTCTTTTTATACCTGATAGTAATTCTTGTTCTGTAATTTACTTTGACTGATAGTAATATAGTAACTTCCACTTTCTTATGATGAGTATTTACATGTTATTCATTCTTCCATCCATTGACTTTTAGCCTATCTGACTCTTGATATTTAAAGCCAATTTTTTATACATAGCATATGGTTAGTTTTTGTGTTTTAGTCAGTTTGTCAACATCTGTCATTTAATTAGAGTTTTTTTTACCATTTATATTAAATATAAAATTAATATTATTGAGTTTAAATTGATTATTGTAAAATTTTTTTATTGCATCTTTTTAAATGTGATTTTGTTTTTTTTCATGCTTTATTTTAATAAATTATTTTTAGGGTTTTATTTTATCCCCACTGTTGACTTACTAGGTATCTCAATATTTGTGTAGTGTTTAAAATATGTATCTGTACTTAGCACAGTTTATCTTTAAATAACCTTCTAAAACTATAGTGTAAGAACCTTACAATACCATATTCATTTTTCTACCTTCGTATTCTTTGCGCTGCTGTTATCATTTATTTTTCTTTCATGTTTTAATTCATGTAACACATTATAACGATTTTTGCTCTATAAGTTACTTTTTAAGGAAATTTTAGTATAGCTGATATATTTACCCATTTATTTACTGTTTCTGGGTCTTTTTCTTTTTGGGGGGTTATATCCAAGTTTCTGACTGGAATTATTTCCCTTTTTCCTCATGAATGCCCTTTAACATTTCCTGCAAAGCAGACATGCTTGTGATGAATTCTTTCAGCTTTTTCTTGTCCCGAAAGGTCTTCACATTACCTTTCTTGACAGATATTTTCGTAGGTGCATACATATTTTTGGCTTTTCAGCACTTTAAGCACGTCATTCCATTAAACAATGACTTTTTTTGATGCAAAAATCTGTTTAAGTTTTTTTTTTTATTTCTCTGTACATATTATGCCTTTTTTTCTTTTAAGATTTTGTCTCTATACTTGGTGTTCAGCCACTTGTGTATGCAATGTTGTTATGTAGACTCTGTGCGTATGTGTACTTGTAACTATTCTGACGAGTTCGTTGAGCTTCTAAGCTCTGTTACACTACAGTTTCTATCAAACTTGGAAAGAGTTGTGCACTTTTTTTTTTTCAAAAGGAAGTATACTGTTGTAAGGTTCTACATTGTATGTGCAGCTTTTCTATATTCTTATCCCTCTTGCACTGGGATTTCAATCACACACATTAGACTGCCTGTTAAATTCCTACAGATTTCCAAGGCCCTACTGAATTATTTTTCAGGCCTCTTTGTCCTCTCTGTCTTCATTTTGAAAAATTTACATTGCCATACCTTTAAGTACACTTTTATTTTCATCTGAGGTCTCTAATCTGCTTTATTCTCATCCAATAAAAATTTTAATTGGATTTTTTTAATCTCTAGAAATTCTGTTTGATTCTTTTTTATGTCTTCCATTTTAAATTATATTCATGTTTTCCTTTAAATCGCATATTGCACATATTTATAAAAAATGTTTAATGTTATTGTCTGCAAATTTTATTTTATCTTTTATTTGGATCCTATTTCTACTTTTTCTTCCATATTGTAAGCCAAAACTCGCTTCTTGTATAATTAGTAATGTTTGATTAAATGCCAAATATTGTAAATTTTATGTTGATTAGTGCTTTGCTTTTTGGTATTTCTTTCAAGAATGTTAAACATTGTTCTAGAAGACAGTGTAGTTATTTGCAAATCTATTTGATCCCCTTGAGGTTTGTTCAGAAGCCATTTTTTTTTGGGAGGGATATTTGGTTAGGTACAGGATCTAGGTTGAACATTATTTTATTTTGGAAATCTAAGGATGGCATTTATTTGTCTCCTGCTGAGAAGTCAATGGTGTCTGTCATTTTGGCTTGTTTAAAAGTAAGATTATTCTCACTGGGTTGTTTGAAGCAATTTTACCATGATGTGCATCGGGTAAATGTTTCAGTGTATTATATTATAGGTTAAAAGTACTTACTGAATTTATGTTTTAATAATCATTCTCAGATTTGGGAAATTATCTTTTATTATATCTCTCAATATTGCTTCTTTTTCATTCTCTTTCTATTCTCATTGATGACTCCAATTAATATGTTAGATTTTTCTTTTTAAGTATATCATATAAATCTTGGAGGTTTTCTCCCATTGATTTTACTCTGTACTATAATGTTGAGACCTATCTCCTAGAGTTTTTGTTGGTTATTTAAAAGTGGAATTTTTGAATCACAGAGTAATGTGTATTTAACTCTCTTTGAAACTGTCAAATAGTTTTTTAAATTGATTGTGTATTTTGTACTCCCACTGGTGATGTACAAAAATTTCCTTGGCTCTGTATTTTTGCCAATACCTTATTTTGTCAGTCTGCTTGTTATATAGCTATTCTGGTGATGTATAGTACTAGTCAACTGTGCTTCTAATTTGCATTACCCTAACAACTAATAACTTTCATATGATTAAAAGTCATTCCTATGTTTGCTTGTAAAGTATTTGAATTATTGGGTTGATGGTCTTTTTAACACTAAACTGAAAGTGTTTCTTCATATGTTATGGAAATAAATCCTGTGTAGGATTATGTATTGCTATTATTTTCTCCATGTGTATGACATGACTTTTTACTTTCTTAAATCTAGTTTTGATCAGAAGAACATTTTAATTTTGATAAAATCTAATTTATCTTTGTCTAAAAAATAGTATTCTTAGTTTTAAGAAATTTTGGACAAAAGTCATGGATATATCTGTATGATTTTTCTTCAAGATGCCTAAAATTTAGCTTTCACATTTAGGATTCTGGATAGTATTATATTGATTTTATGTATAACTTTAATTACTTTTGGTGAATTAAAGTTCATACTCTTCCATATAGATATCAGCTGCTTTAAAAACATTCTCTTTTAAATTAAAAGAGAATTCATTGGTCAGAAATCAAGTGAACATATATGTTTGGGTCGATTTCTGCACTCTCTTTTCTGATTGATATACTTGTTGATCTTTATCAGTATCATATACTGTTAGTTATTATAGCTTTATAGTAATTTTTGAAATTCAGTAGTAAATAAACCTTCACCTTTTTATTTAGTTAAAGATTTTCTTGGCTCTTATAGGTCCTTTGTACTTCCAAACAAATTTTAGAATGAGATTTTCAATTTCTACAAAATATTCCAATTGAGTTCTTGTTGACATTGCATTGATTCTTTAGATGAAACAGGGAAATATGGACATTTAAATATTTTTGAGTTGTCTAATCTATAAACCCTTGAGTTTTTAAGGTCTTTTAAAAACTTTTCAGTAATATTGGTTAAGTCTTACTTAATTTCTCAAAGCTATGTTTCATAGATTTTAGTGTAGATACTTTGCACAGGTTTTTGCTAAATTTATTTCTGGTTATCTGATGTCTTTCAAGCTATCATACGTAGTATTTTTAAACTTTACTTTGCAATTTTTTATTGCTACACATAGATTTAAAATTTATTTTTTATATTGACATTGTATTCTTTCATCTTGCCAAATTCTTATTGATATTAGTTCAGTAATTTTGGATGGATTCTTTGAAACTTGGAAATTCATAACCCAATTCTCTAATCTTTTTTAACATCTGTAGATCTATAGTGATTGTCTTAGTCTGTTGCTATAAAGAAATAACTGAGATTGAGTAATATATCTTTTAGAATACAGTTTATTTGGCTTATAGTTCTGCAGGCTATACAAGAAACATGGCATTGCTTTCTGCTCAGCTTCTGGTAAGGGCTTCCCACTGCTTCCATTCATGGTGTAAGAAGGGGAGCTGGTGTGCAGAGATCACAGATCATGTAGTGAGAGTGGAAGTAAGGTTGCAGGGAGGTGGCAGGATCTTTTCAACAATCATCTCTGTAAGGAATTAAAAGAGCAAGAACTCACCCATTTCTCTAAGGAGGGTACCAATCCATTCATGAGGGATCACCCCCATGACCCAAACATTTCCTATTAAGTGCCACCTCCAACATAGGAAATCAAATTTCAACATGAGGTTTGCAGAGTCAAATATCCAAAAGAAATAGTCATATTTTCCTTCTTGGCATTTATAATTGGTGTTTTCTCTCTTTTTTTCTCGATTATCTTTTTCAGAGTTTTTCAATTTTAAATATATTTTGAAAAACAAGTTTAGATTTTTTTTTAAAAAGTCCTTGTTTCTTTTCTTTATTTCTATTGGATTCTGCTTTTTTATTCTCATTATCTCCATTTTTAACCTTCTTTCCTGTATTTTTTAATCTTCCATTAAAAAATATTTCTTTTTGTTTAATCAAAAACTTAATTAGGCAGCATAGGTTTAATGATGTGGCAAGTAATCCCAAATTCTTTTCTTGACAGAATGTAATTTTATTTTTTGGTCATGTACATATGAACATCTTCCTGCTTTCATGACTATCCCGGGAGACTCTAAACATTAGGATATATAAATCAAGACTCCTACAGTTGACTCAGGGATCCAGACTCCTTTCAAATTATCAGAATTGCATCTCCAAAATATACCCTAAAAGTCACCAAAGAAGAGAAGTAGAGATTTCAGAAATCATTCATATACTTAGTGATCTTAATATGCATAATTTCTGTTCACATTTCATATGATTTACATTTTGTCATTTCATCCTATCTAAATGGAGGAAGACCAGGGAATGCAGCCTCTGATTTGGAGAGTGCATCCTGGTCATAGCTCTTTCTATAGAAGAAAACATGTTTTTTCGTTGGTTGGCTTATCTTCTATATAACCATTTAAAATCCCCTTTAGTATAGATCTCATAGTGAAAAAAAAGTCTATATTTCTGTCTTTACCTTTAATAGATAGTTTTTCCAGTGATAGATGTATAACTTGGGATTTTTTCCTCAATTTCTTGACTAATTTTTCTACTCTTTTGGTCACCATATTAGTCTCTTAGGGTTGCCAATACAAAATGTCACAGACTGGGTAGCTTGAACAACAGAATTAATTTTCTCACAGTTCTGGATGATAGATGTCCAAGATCAAGGGTGTCCAAGCCATCGGGGCTGGTTTCTGGTAAGACCTTTCTTCCTGGCCTCTGGATGGTCACCTTTTTGTTGTTTCCTTTTATGGTCTTTCTTCTGTGTGCACATGGTACCAGGAGACTGGAGTGAATCTCTGGTGTCACTTTCTCTTCCCAGAAGAACCCCAGTCCTATTGAATTAAGGCCTCATTTTTATAATCCCATTTAACTTTAATTGTCTTTTTAAAGAATCTATTTCAAAACATAGTGACATTGGAGCTCAGGGTTTCAACATATAAATTTGAGGGCAGTGGACACAATTCAGTCCATAATATTACCTTTTGCATTTCAAAGTCAGTTGCCATTTGTTACACATATTTTGAAGGGAAATTATTAATTTTTCTTTTTTCCAACAGTGTAGATTTTCTTTTCTCTTTGAATTTATGGAGTTTTTAATGATGTTCTACTACATTGTGTCTAGGTGTGGATATCTTTTTCATTTATCTGAATTTGAATTTGCTTGGCGGGCTCTTTTTGAATTTGAAGATTGCTGTCATTTGTGAGCTGTGTTATATTTTCAGCCATAATTGTTTTCAATATCTGTTCTCTCCTATTCTTCTGGAACTTCAGTGAAATATTTACCAGTCATTTCCAGCCCCTACCTCTCGCCCCAAGTGTCATTTGTATTTCTGATCTTTATCCTTTATACTCTATTTTTTCATTCCTCCTGTATTAATTTCAGAGTGTTGCTTTTGAACTTTAGGCCTATAAAATATCTTTTAAAATTCTAAGCCTCACCTTAATTAGACACATCTGGGGAAAATTCATTGTTTAATCCAGGAACTGGCAAAATTGCCTTAAGGGTCCAGGTAGAATATATTTTAGATTTTACAAGCCAAGGAGTAAAAGATACAGTTTAGATACTCATATAACCATTTAAGATGTAAACATTTTAAAATGTAAAAACCATTCTTAGCTCACATGCGATTTAAAAAAAAAACAGAATTTTGGCTTGATTTAGCTCAGACGTCATCATTTTCTAACTTCTGATTTAACCCATCCTTCTCTTGAGCTCTTAATTGTATTGTGTACTGTTTAGTTCTAAAAGTTATATTTAGTTCTTTTTCAGATATATATTTCTGTCTCCTTTTCTCTCCTAAAGTTTTCAGCATTGGCTCTAATTTCCTTGAAGAAAATAAACCTAGTATTGTTAGTCCGTCTCATAATTTTGATAAATTGACTCAGTGTGAATGGTCTGTTGTGTAGAATTTTTTCTTTCTCATAATGGCTTGTCTCCACATGTGCCTGGAGAAACTTTAATTTTCAGTGGCCATTACTGTGAAATATTATTTGCAGAAATGATTTGAACTCTCTGATAATTACGTCTTCCTCCAGTGAAAGTATTTATTTCTGCCAGGTGTCCAGGTATGCTTGCAATCTGAGACCACCGAATTGTAAGAATTTATAGTTGATGTGCTATAGACAACCTAACACACAACTGTATTTCATGCGGAGTTTATCTAGTTCACCCTCACTCCTAGTGTGCAGCTCATTGCAGTAGGTGTTCACCAGGGTTCCTTGCTTGGCAGGTTCTGGGTTCTGGCTTTTTGTATCTTTAGCCTCCCACATTGCCAGAAGTGCAGCTCAGCTCTCTACCACTTCATTCTTAGAAGCAAAAGTGGCTCTGAATAGTGGCCTCAGTTCTCTCAGTTTTCATTATCTGTTTTGTTTTTATCATTTCAGAGCTTGGTCTAGTTGTTCCTCATTATCTTGGTGTCTGTGTGATGCTTGCTAAAGTTTCTTTATGTATTTCCTCTTGATTGTTTTTTATGATCATTTTTAGACTCATCTTTGGTCTGAATTAGTAGAATTTCTCATTATCAACAGTAAAATATCAGCAGACATGTTCTTTTTAAACTTTCCCAATCATTCTCTTCCCATCTCACAATCAATTTATGTGTGTATTTTCCCAATCCATACTTTTATGCTTTCTGAACATCTATTTAGGACATACACACACAGTTTAATTGTGCTTTTTTGATTTACATAAATGTTTTAAGACTCTACTTATGCTTTTGTAATATTATTTTCTTATTTCCCTTATGTTTTTGGAAGACAAATTGGTTTATACATTTTTAGTTTATTTATTTAAAATTTTGTATAATAGTTTATTAGTGACTAAAGCACAAATTTTTTATTCCTTCTGTTCATAGACATAGTTCTTTTTCTTTTTTATTTTATTTTTGTAAATTACAACCAGTGCTGTAGTAGAGTTCTTATATGTCTTTGGTACATGTATTTGAGTTTCTCTAGAAGTACACAGTAACTCATTTTGTTTCTCTCCTAGTGTAAACTAGGCCACATTATATAGTCTTCCCTTATGTGGAATCAGGTCATTTACTTGAGACCAATAGCATCTCAGTGAAAGTGATAGACTCCCTTCCTAGCAGGACCCTAAAACATCTCAAGTGATCATCGATGTTCTCATTTTCATTTTTCATCTGCCAGTCAAATGTAGCTGGTTACATGGATGACTCAGGGATGGTAGAACTACTGATGAAAGGATCCTTGTCCCTATGAATGATCCGTAGAGCAAAGCTCCCAATTCCCTTCTAATTCTCCTGGAGCTATAAAATGAATACAACATACGTTATTATTTCAAGCCACTGAGAGTTGATTGCCATTGTTATTACAGCAGATAAAGTGCTATTGCAACTGACATTTCTTATAGAATATACATCTTTAAATTTACTAGGCATCATCAGATAACTTTCTAAACAATTTAATTTTATTTATTCCCACTAAGACCGTTTTAATTTCTGACATTCTCACCAAAAGTTTGATACTTCCAAATCTTTGGTAAAACTTTTTTTTTCTATTTCCTTTTCTACTAAGAAGATTGAGGGTTTTTGTTTGTTTTACCACTGAAGTTTCTTTGTATGTGTTTGTGTGCATGTGTACGGAATTTGCCTATTATTTTATCTGCTCTTTCTCTCTTGGATTTGTCTTGTTAAAATTTTTTTAAAAACATCTTTCATACATTCTGAATATTCACCTCTTGCTTGCTGCATTTATTTTGCATTTTTCTATTAGTCCAGTGACTCATCTTTTGATTTTTTTGTGGGAAGAATACATAAAATATACTATTATGTTGATGAAAAAATAAATTATATAAAATATTTAAAGAGGTTGATTCTGAGCCAATATGATTGACCATGGTTCAGAAAGAAAGTCTCAAGAAGTCCTGAGAAAGAGTGTCAGAAGCCGTCAGGTTACAGGCTGGTTTTATATATTTTAGGGAGATAGGAATTGTAGTTAAAATCATAAATCAATACATGAAAGGTGTACTTTGGCTCAGCCTAAAGAGGCAAAATACCTTGAAATGGTGCTGGCAGGAGCAGTGGCTGGCTTACAGGTTACAGGTGGAGTCAAAGAATTTCTTTTGGCAGTTGGTTGAAAGAATTAAGCTTTGCTGAAAGACTTGAGTTTAGTAGAAAAAGAAAAGTTTGAGTTAAGATTAGGGGAGTTAAGAAATCTAAGAAATCAAGATTCTTTTTATTTAGATGAAGTCTCCAGGTGACAGCTTTCAGACAGAATAGACATTTAAGGTCTCAAATGTCTCTTTTGGGACGTTTTAAGGTCTAGTTAATCTAGCCTAGACCCAGAAGAGGCCTGATTGCATTAATGTAGGTTCTCTGCAGATACAGATTTCCCCTACAAAAGATGGCTTTGCAGGACCATTTTAAAATGTGCCAAAGAAAAATATTTTGGGGTAAAACATTTTGATTTCCTTTGGGACCTACTATCTGTCATGTCACAGTATATCAGAATCAGGTTGGAATTTTGTATCTTATTGCCACAGAGTCTGTTTTGTCAGTCTTTTATTATCCTTATTTTAATGTTAACTTTGGTCAGTTGTGCCTAAACTCCAAAAGAGAGAGAGTATAATAAGGTATATCTAGCCTCCCTCCCATTGTGGCTGTGAATTTAGTTTTTCTGGTTTCTCTGAGGTCTCCTTGACCCAGAGGGTGTCCCATCAGCCTGTTGGAGGGTCTTAGGATTTTATTTTTGATTTATAAGTATAAACATTTCTTGATGACACAATATTCTATAACATATATGAGTCATTAGTTACCAAATTATTCTTTGTAAATATATGTGTGTGTGTGTACACACAAAAAATAATTATATTTATTATATCTAAACAACAACTAACGATATCTGTCTCTAAATATAATTAATTTTTGTTTCACACAATTATGTGGTAGCTATCTCTGTGCATTACTTTTCTTTTGTCTATTATACTATTGTAAAAAAAATTACAAAGAGCAAAATTAATATTTCTAAATTATTAACATTTTCATGTCTCTTTCAATCCTTTCTATTTTTGAAATGAGAATTCTTCTTCCCTAAGATGGGTCATAGAAATTAGAACTCATTTCCCTCCAAAATCAGCCATAAAACATGAAAATATTACTGTACCTTTCCCTGACTTTTGGTATAAGAGCTGGCCTTACAGAAATCCTCTGCCTACCTTGATGGATAGTGGGTCATAAGACTCCCATTCCAGAAAAGGTACTGCATCACACCCAGAAGGAGGAAATGCTGTACAGAGAGAGGCCAGGAAAAATTTAAACAGATTGGCCTTGCTGAGTTTCCCCTCAGTCTTTTACCAATTTCATTTTTAGATAATTGTTCACTCTTCATTGAATCTAAACATAAAAATAGACAGTTTTCCCTTGAGCCTTTGGGTCTTAATTCTCATCAAATAAGATAAGGAATAAGGAACCTTAGGTGTGCTTTGTGATTTGATAAGACACCTTGATGTTAGAAGACTCAGCCTTTAGCACAATGGGAAATGTGATTATCTCTCATTTTCTGAAACCAATGGCAGTTGCTATAATTGACAATACAGCTCATCATAGCTAACCTGACTAATTCAACCATTTCTTGTTTCTTACCAAAACACTCTTTTCTCTTCTCTCCTCTTCTCTCTACTCACTATTCCTGAGCAGTTGCTTCTACCCCAGTGCCTTCAACTTATGTGTCAGTGACTGACTATACAATCTATACTAACTACCTTTTCATCCCTTATTATTTTTTAACATGATTACCACAGCTGAATTCACTTTTCCCAAACCAAATTTATCTTAGTTTTATAGACAACTCCTCCTATCTTTTCTATCTTTTTGAAAGTTACCATAATTTAATTTATTTTTAAAATCCAGAAATCTAATATTTAATGTAGCTTTCATCTGGTACACATAGATAATCACAAAGACTACTCTAACTAATGGCCCTGAAATATGTTCTTACCTCTTCATCCTCACTGCTGCAACCTCAGAATTTATTTTTTCTCAACTTACATACAGCAATAGAATACACAGTGGTCTGTGGACATGGTAATTTAGTGATGAGAGTTTGAGCTTCAGATGGACAGTTGAATCTTGATAGAAATCACAACTGTGATTGGGCATAGTGGCTCACACCTGTAATTCCTAATTTTGGGAGGCTGAGGCAGAAGGATCACTTGAATCCAGGAGTTCAAGACCAGCCTGGGCAACATAGTGAGATCCCAGCTCTACAATAAATTGTTTTAAAAATTAGATGGGCATGGTGGTGTGCACCTGTAGTCCTAGCTACTCAAGAGGCTGGGGTGGGAGGATTGCTTGAACTCAGGAGGGCAAGGTTGCAGCGAGCTATGAATGCACCAATGCACTCCAGCCTGAGTAGGAGAGCAAGACCCTGTTGCAAAAATAAAATATAAAATAAAATAAAATAAAATCGCAACTGCTGTTTACCAGTTGGATGACCTTGTGTAAATGACTTTACCCTTACAAGATTTTGTTTATTTTTCTGTAAAATGGAGATAAATATCTTTTTTAAACAAAATTGTTCTAAAAATTTAATGAGATTATTAAACAAATAAAACAATTCCAAGAATATATTAAAGATTAATGACTATTAACCAGCATGGAATCCGCGTTTTCCTCAGCTTGACACACTTTAAACAGGCTTCTTCTACCTCTAGGCTCCTGATCTCTCTTTCCTTAGAGAATTTACTCTAGAAAACTTACCAATTGTACACTCTTTTTCTGTTCCTTTGAAATGGCTGTAAATTGCCTCTTGTCAGTTTACAACCCAGAAAATGTCTTTCTCAAAGGCCTGAAACCATCTTTTTGAAATGTAAACAACAAGAAGATAGCACTTCTATCCTCTATTCTCTATAGGGGAGTAGTAGCCTAGTTTCTATTTGCCGATTTGCTAACACAGATAGCCTAATCACAAGGAAAAGCATTTGCAAACTAAGGAATGACTCAGTATGTTCAACATATCCCATGATTAATCTTCACCATAACTTCTACCAGTACTTTTTCACTGGATCAACTCAGTGCTTCAAAACCTTCTCACCTTTTGTTTAAATGTCGTTGACTTTAGCATCTCTCCCTATTGTAGTAGTCTTGAATAAAGCCTTTCTTAGCTGTTAAACTTTGTCTAGGACAGTTGTTACTTTGAAAGTCATCATGATTATTTATATTTAGGAGCTAGAATCACCTCTAATTCATGCTCTCTACTTGTAACTATGAGCCTAAGGCTTTCAAAACTAGAATTCTGGTGTTTTTAATTTTCTATCACAAAACCCTTTAATAAGTATTCAGCACTTTCAGGACAAAATTCAAATTCTTTAACATGGTAAATGAGATTTTTCAACACACACAACAATTTTTGAAACAGAAGACTGATTTTTAAGTATAATGTTGCATTTTATTATGTAAATTATACATAGGTACCAGAATATACTATTGGATTTACATGCCTGAGTGCATGAACTTGCAATGAAAATGATGAGTGATATTAGCTTCTGTAGAATGGATGATATGAGGTAGAAAAAGAGACAGAGGCCAGGCACACTGGTTCACACCTGTAATCTCAACACTTTGGGAGGCCGAGGCAGGCAGATCACGAGGTCAAGAGATGGAGACCATCCTGACCAACATAGTGAAACCCCATCTCTACTAAAATATAAAAATTAGCTGGGCTCTGTAGTCCCAGCTACTTGGGAGTCTGAGGCAGGAGAATTGCTTGGACCTGG
>PVKP010016054.1:0-49177 GCA_004027715.1 Plecturocebus donacophilus | reverse complement strand
GCACTCGCCGCTGCTGCCACTGCGGTATGACAAGGAGTTTTGTGCCTTCGGAGGAGCGCCAAATCCAATGATGCTAATTGCATTGCTGATTTCTAGCATCATTAGCAATTCTTAAAATTACATTTGCCCCGCTTAAGTTCTCTATTTCCAGCCTGGTATACGAAGGGGGCAAGTCTCTAAAGGGGATATGGGTTACAGAGAAATTCGATTGGACATGCTGGCTTCAGGTGTGCAGGTGGAGGCTGGCTGGGGGGGATTCACAGCCCAGGAAAAATGCTTGTTTATCTTATTTTAAATGCTGATTGCCGGGAGAATAAACAAAACTTGCAGCTAAATGGGCCTTAAAGGAACAATGGGAATTCTGGAAAGAAAAAAGCCTTACCGAATAACAGTTGGAACTAGCCCTGTGGGTCCTATGGTGACAAGTACCATCCAACCACCCCGAGTGATGGAGTAACTTGCATTTGAAATAGTTGGTGCAGAAATAACCCTTCTCCTTTTGTTTGTTTGTATTTAAAACAAATGAATAAAATCCAGATGAATTGGTGTTTTTGCTTTGTTTGTTTGTTTCCTTAAAGAGCATATTTGCTCATTAGGAAAGCTAGACAGCCAGCTCCAGAAACAAAAGCCCCAAGTCTGTGTCTCTCCCGAGCTTTGGCAAACACTTTGCCACAACATTTCCCGGCCCAAGTATCTCAACCCGGCTGGGAAGGGAAAGGCTATCCCAAGAGCAGAGCAAAGGTCAGGATCCGCCTCTCCCAAGGCTGCTGGCTCCTGAAACTGGGGCAGAGCTCTGTGCAGCTGGGACTTCCACTGCAGTCATTGAGAGACCACCAACACCAGCCTCTCCCAGAGTGGAGGGGTGGTCTCTACCCTGAATCTAGCAACAGAAAGGGGACCAGCTCCTGGGTATTTTTTCCAACAATTTATCCCATGTAATTAAATTGCTAAGCCAATATATTTATAGACACATACATACACATATACATACACACACTTACAAATATGTATTATATATACAGCTCTATGTATAAACACTCACATAGAGGGAGTATAGCTTTTAATTGGGCCGTCTTCTCAAAATAATTAAGCCAGTTTTAATGAAATACTGTTTAAGGCTGCTGGCAAGCAAAGAAGCCATCTTTAGCAGAGCATTAATAAACTGAGTCATTCGCACGAGGGAATGGCTAGCTGTATCAGTCACATTCATGGTGCTAATAAAAGAGCTCAGTTCTCTGCAGCAGGCCAAGGACTGGAGGGCTGGGAGGGAGCACAGTGCGCAGTCATCTCGGGCTCACTGTCACAGACAGCCCTCATGGCTGCAGCGGAGTTCACAGTGCAAGCCGGAAGAAGGGTCTGCTTGCCCTCAAAGGATCCCAGCAGGAATCTAAGTCCATTGCTCTGTCCATGGAAGAGTAAGGTGACCAACTGCAGGGGCTGGTGAGGTCTCCAGAGCTTCTTAGTACCTGTGACTGGTGCTGGACCAGGATTGGGAACAGGGTGCAAGCGTGGCCAGAGTTTTCCCTTTTGGTGTCCTAGTTCCTGTCTACAGTGACCTGCCAACCCCATGATATTAATGAGATAAACACGTTGAGAAGGTTTTTCAGAGGTATTGATGGGAGTCATGTTCAACTCTTAAAATGAGCGTAGTCATTCTCTAAACCAGGAATTTAGATAGGACTTCCCTTATCAATACCTCCTGCTGCTTTTTAAGAGGAGGTAAAGGAATATCTGGTTTGGTTTTTAGTCAAAGGGATGGTATACCCATTCTCACAATGAGAATCTTTACAAACGGGACTGATTTTCACCAAAAGCAACGAGATGGACTTGCTGCCACGTGTAGGTCCACGCCAGTGAGATGGTGTAGCAGTATCTGGTGCTGGAAAGAAAGGGGCCTGTATGAGATTCCCACTGTACCAAGGAGGAAGCTCACATGCCCCAGAGTTACACCGTTCATCCCCAGTGGTGCAGCTGCCTCCTGAATCCTTCTGCAAGAATTCTGGGAGAAGAAAATAAGCCCCGTTACCCTCTCTTCCTTTCTGTCTTGGAGAGGGCAGGGCTATAAAACACTAATGGTGAGGGAAGGTTTTTCCTAACTCCAGACAAGGCGGTAAAAGCAGGAACCTTTTGATTTCTGTAAGATCAATTGGATGAAAGGCTGGAACGGAAGTTTAGATTGGACCATGATAACAGTTACCATTTACTGAGCCTTTTCACTTGCCAGGAGGACACTATAGAAGCATAATAGTTCATAATCCTTCCCACAACTCTGTGAGCTAGGGAGTTGTATACCCATTTGACAGAACAGGAAACTGAGGCTCAAAAAGTTAACCAACTTACCCATAGTCCTAGAGCTCTCAAACGGCAAAGGCAGGATTCAGACACCCCAAAGCAGTGAACAGGGGGCCCTGGTTCTGGTAACACCCCTTCCCGGTCCTCCCTCTCCCGTTCTCCTCTACCCAGGCCTCATGCTGGGTCCATCTTCCCTGTGGCCTCACCACTAAAGCTAATGTTGACATTTAATCAGCTTCCCGGGCCCGCACGCCCAGGAGCAGCAACAGGTATCAAGCCCTGGCGCAGACACAGTCCTTACAAAAGGCAACTTCTGGGGAAGAAAAAGAAACTCTTGTTCTCGGCTCACTTTCAGAACTGCTGCCCCGCAGACAGGAAGCCTGCCTGAAGTGTGCTTTCAGCACGGAGGAGGAAGGAGAGGCACACGCAGGGCTTGATTCCCGGCTCTCCAGGATCCGGAAGTGGAAGAAGCCGGGGAGCGACGAGGGACCCGGATCCGGCCTAAACCAGCGCCCTCGGGTCCATCCCCTGTGGAGTCCTGGACAAAGGAGCCGCGACCTGGCTGGGGAGCCGGGAGCAGGGAACGGAGACCCCAGTGGAGCCAAGGAGCCTGGACGGCCAGAGGAACGGGCGACGGACAAATGGACATGCTGCCGGGTACGGAGAGGACGACCGTCCACTGGGAAGCGGAAACCCCCTTGCGGTTTGAGGGCTCCGAGGAGGGGAAGCGCCCCACGCCCGGCCCCCAGCCCGCCTCCAGGGGTGAAGGGCCGCAGGGTCCGCCAAGGCCGCCGCGCGGGGACCGCCTGGCTGGGCCCCACAGAGACGTGGCCGGCGCCCACCGCCCCCGCCCGGCCCCCGCCCACTCCTCGGGCCAGCACGAGGCCCCATCGTGCAAGCGCACTGTGCGCCGTGCCTGCAGCGTTTCGAAAACAGAAAAGTAGGGAGTATATTTAGTACCCCAAACACTTGTAATGATGGCGCTCCAAGCAAATGAGTCCTTAATAGTCCAGGAGGCGGGAACAGCGACCGATGGGGAACAAATAGCCCGGCCCTGTGGGGTTGAACGCGCGGCACCAGAGACTCCTGACACCGCATGGGGCACAAGTCCCAGCTCCCGGCGTGCCAGCACAGGGCCTTCCCCGGCAAGGAGCCGGGCTTCTGACTGGAGGGCAGGGTGGCGAGAGGAGGCCAGCAGGACGGCTGACCCTGCGTGAAAAAAAAAAGAATTCCAAGGCACCGCAGCTAGTCCTCCCCGGCTGCGACCGTGCCTCGGGCTGGGAGGATGTTCCTGTGGCGCCACCTAGTGTCCGAGGTGCAGACAACGCCCTGGCGAGCGAGGGCTGCAAGGACAGCCTGCGACCAGCGCTGAGACCTCAGACTCAGGATGGGACACTGGGTTGGGTCATCCCAGGGGCCCCCCCTCTGTGGACCAGTGATGCCCTTCCACCAGGCAAAAAGCCCCCCAGAGGTCTCTCTCTTCCTGCTGCAACCAAAACTAAAAAGAAAATTTGCCAGAACGAATGGACTGACGGTCCCTTTCAATGAGACGTCTTCCATGAGGTGATATCTGATTTTTCCTAAATACAATGGCAAGTCGATTATTAGTTCATTTAGAAAAAATACAGATGCTGTCATCGTATAAACATGAGTCCCCACATAGAACTGAGCCTCGGACCCGCTGGAGGTGCTGTGTCTGGGAAATGCCGAACTAGAATTTTGGGTGGAATAAAGTAGAATCTTTACTTTTTATTTTAACAGTAGCCTGAAGACCTCCTGCAGAATAATGGAAAGGATCAAGACCTGGGAACCAGGATACTAAGGTTCTAGCATTGGCTCTGCCCCTCAGTTGCCTGACCTTGACCAGAGGGAAACAGTTTTACCTCTCGCAATGATGTGGAGTCTGGATTGATATCTACATGTGGTAGATGAGGAAACAGAGGTTCCAGAAGTTTACCAAAGGCCAGGCAGCAGATCAGTGGCCAGACCAAGCTTCAGCTGCACATCTGACCAGCTCTGAAGAGCACGTTCCCTTCACCAGCCACTAAATCCCTTCATGCTTTGGCCTTTTCATCTACAGCATGAGGGGGCTGTACCAAGTGGTCAGAATTCCTTCCAGATACAGCAAACTGTGATTCTAAGGTTTCACTGATCCCTTAAAACCCAGTTTTAGTGCTCACAAACCCTGTGGTGATAACAAAAGAGCCTTTAAAAAGGATTTATCCACCTATAAAAACCATTAGATTTTATTTTGGGCTATGGGCAAAGAACAGCAACACAAACTTGTTGGAACATCAAACTTCCTTTAAAATTCAGGGCAGCAGGGACAGAGGAGAAAATCTGCACAGGCCGAGGAGGGACAGCTTACAGATTCTGCGGCTGGAACCAGCATGCAGGGTACTGCTTATCTGCCATTGGCTTCCTGGGGGATAATTACCTCCTGACAATTGTTTAGACTTGATAAATACATGAAATGGGGCCATCAACAGTTTATCTGGCTACCAGTTCAGATCCAGACAGAACCAGATGAAGAAGTCAGGCACATTTGCAATAACCTCAAAGATAAAACCTTCCTATCTGAGACAGCTTATCTCCTCCTCAGGGTCATGCTGCCCAGTAACTGCCACCTCCAAAAGAAGGAAGGGGAGAGGACTTCTAGCAGGGGGCTCACAGTGGGCCTTGCTTGCCTTGAATTCCCCTTCCTGCTCACACGACAGGCCGCCTGCCTGATGGCAAAGGGGTGGTACTGTGCCCTGGTCTGGAAGGCTTGGGAAAGATGTTAGCAAGGAAGGTGGAAGAAATGGGCAACTAGACCCCAAAGCCAAGGTCTCCTAACTCTGAGATGCATGTTTTCCTCGTGGGCTCCTCCTCTGCTTCAGAGGGACCAGCTGAAGGAAATTGAGGCCTCCTCAGCAAGGATAAGACCATGAGCCACAGCTCAGAGTAGCTGGGACCCTGCTGGGCTACATATGCACCCCATGACCAAAGGCAAGTTGGACCTCTGGGCCTCAGTTTCCTCACTTCTCAGGGGTTTGAGCTAAATAATCCCTAAGATCTTACTGAGCTATTTTATAGACTGGAATCAAACCAGCCAAAACATCTTTATGGTTTAAAAGAGGCCAGAGGTTTCATTGAAGAACCATCTCCCTGCCTTACATTTTTCCTTAGCACGCTTGCTTTTCTCTTCCTCCTCCCCAATAACTCATTTCCTGGCCACAAACCTCCATCCTCCAACTCCTTTCCAACGTCAGTAGCTGGCTCCACCAGGCTGGCTAAGGAGTGAGAAGACCATCACCTCAGAAAGCAGCCCCACTGGGTGGTCTACAGAGCAGTTCGCCGAGCTGCAGATGGGCCCTTTATTTTCCATCCATCAAGGAAGGAAGCTGCCCGATGCTTACTTCCTCCTCCCACTCTTCTTGCTTCCCATCAGTGGACTCTGCCACCTTCAAAATATTCTGATAGGGGATCGCAGGAGTTTTCCTCAAACAGGATCACCTGGGGTCAACCCCTGAGCAAGCCCCCGCTGCAGCCCCACCCACTCCCTCACCCTCCAGCTTGAGCGATGGCTCCGGTTAGTAAAGCAGTTGGCTCAACAGGACAACAATCAAAAGTTACCTGCTACGCCCTAAAGCCCTCACCTGACACCACCTCCTTTTCTTTTTTCTTTAATTCTTCAGGGGCTTTTTGGGGACCCACAACTGAGCTGTATTCTGCAGAAAGAACTTCCAAAGGAAAGGAATGAGGCATTGTTTTACCAAGAGCCTTTCTCTCTCAAGCAAGTCAGTGTACACTAGGCATCCTGCACTCTTTTCCCTTTGGGTAGGTAAGCAGAAGGAAAGAGTCACCACCCAGGGCAAGGTCATTCCTCCGTGGTGCTGGGATATCTGGTTCTTTCGGAGTTTCCCCATGGTGCTGGCCTCACAATAGATGTTCATGAGGTGCAGGCTCATTGGGTGAGTGGATGCAGTGCTCTCATGGATTTATTCAGGGTACGAGATTGCAAGGCCACATGCCAGCAAAGGCTTAACCACCCCACCCTTCCCTTCAGACCAGCTCCATAGCTTTCCCCGTCCCTGTCTGCCAGCTTCAGTCTGAAGCAAAGGCAGGGATCTGAGCTACATCCCTGGTGAACGCCCATCCCCGACCCCTGTGCTAGTGCCTTGTCCCTGTGTGCCTCGGCTTTCTGTCTTCTCTCCGGACTATGATTCATGGCAGATATGAAAAACGAAACAGCATCCTCAGTTCTTTCTACCATTTCTCTTATCTTTAAAGGGTTCTTATTAAGCAGTATCTTCAAACTTATTTATGTGATGTCATGCTAGGAAGCAGTGTTGTCAATGTGCCACTTTCCATGAGCACTGAATTCAGTAAAAATAAAAGCCAAATAAATGTTACATTGCCTCCATGCAGAATCTTCTCTAGTCATGACTGGCTATCCAGAGAGTCGGGAATCCCTAAAGATAATCAGATAATGGTAACTTTTACTTACTGAGGCAGTCAGACCGCTCCCTTTTCCTCTCCTCTTCTGGAGTGATTGATCCAGAGAGGCCAGCTTCTTGCTGGGCCACAACCGCCATCCACTCTTAGAAGGCAGCCCAGAAGCAGGGACACAAAATCATGGGAAGCCGACCATGACCACAGGGTCATGCTATTACCCTTCACTTCACATTTTTTAGTTCTTTTTTGAATGTTATGAAAGATACACAGATGTATGTATTTTATGCCTGTTTTCATATTAAAAGTGAATGGGCAGGAGGAAGTGAGGAAGGAAAGAAACTAGCACTCAAACGCCAAGCATTGTGCTGGGAACTCGGCGTTCTCAAGCCCCCCAGTCTTGGTCACTGGGGAAGGGAATGGGCACCACCCGCCCGCTTAGTTCATATTTGAATAACTGCTCATACTTGAAAATGTCTTGAACTGCAACTACATGAAGTGGGGAGCCCCCACAGGAGCTCCGCGTTTTCCCCGAGAGCTCTTGGACAGTGCTCCTTCATCCTCCATGACTTTGATCTTGCAGCTCTGTTTACCTTCAGTGCCTTCTCGCTCTTCTCACCCTCATCCCAACCCCTTCCACTTTTCAAGACTCATTTAGACATCATCCCCAAGAAAGCTTCTGATTCCTCACTGCCCGATCCCATCTGGATGGGCATCCATAGAGATGTCCTGTACTGTGCTTGTCCCCAGTGTGTTCTAATACTCTGCATATCTGACTGCTTCCTCAATGTACTGTGAGCTCTTTGAATGAGAGTCTGGTTCAGATTTGCATCCCCAGTATCCACTGGTTCAGTTCTAGGCTACCTCTTGCCCAAACAACACCTCTGTGTTCTAAGGAAAAGAAGAACGCAGCCCCATCCCTCCCACTCACCCCATATGCACACTATCAGCCTCCAGCAAGGCCATGTGACTCCCTTGTTCAAGTCAGAAAAAGGTGCTGTCTCCTCATAGTGGGTGCAGTCCTACAGCAAGGAGCACGTCTTGTGAGTAGGACATGAGCTGGATGTCCACACCCACTGGGCTGGCCTCCAGGCAACCTGCACAGCTATATTGGTTGGCTCTGGTTAGATCAATCACTCTAACCAGAGGGCAGTGACCCACTTCTCTTGACCTCTGGCTCAGCTTCCAAGACACCAGGCTGCTTTTCTGCTCCCCTACCAATTCCCTCTAACCACAGCTGCTCATGAAGTAGATAAGCCCGTGTGTGTCTAACAGCACAGTGCTCCATGCGGCCCAAACACAGAACCCAGAAGAGAGAAGCCGAGGAGGTCCTGTTTCTTCCAGGCGCATTGCCAGCCTCTGTCCGGGTCTGGGCACGTGGGCTCATTTACATAGCTGGTTTGGAGCTTTTGGCAGATGAAAGTGTGCGGATAGTTTTATACGTGTTGCTCATCATTAAATCTCCCCTTCAGGGTTTCTTGCCGCCTTTGGTTTGTGTCTCAATCTGGAGCAAATTTAAGCAAAGGTTTAGGCCTCTGCATTTCCTTGGTTTAATTAATAATTCATAATAAAAATTTAATCAAGGCATAAGCTTTTGTGGAAGGTTATAAAACACTTTTATTTGCCCTGGAGATCAGAATGACCACTTTCTAAATCTGCGAAATGATGGTTTTTTTTCCCAAATGAGGAAATTTTACTCTCAACTGTAAATTTCAGCTGTTTGCCATATGTAACCGCAGAGAATCTGTTTATTGACTTAGTATATTAGAAGTAGTTAGGCAGGAAGAAAAATAAACCCAAACTCCAGACGGGAGAAAGTGTGGGGAAGGAATGAAGAGTTGAAGTTAGAGTCTAGCAAAACTCCAGCCTCAGAAGAGATAAATGGCAGAACCCATCTCCCAAAGGAGACGATGATGATAGGGCCCAGACTGGGAGACAAAGAAACTGGTGGGACAGTCATCACAAGCCGTTCAAGATCTTTGGAGATATACGAAGAGAATGCCAAGGGAAGAACGGAGCTGTGAAAGGATTTCAGACACTATGCGAACTCTGTAGCAGGGTGTGGAGTCCTGCTTGGTGAAATCTGTAAACACGGGATGGGTCTTCATCTGCCAAGAAAAGAGTCCTTGCCAAATAGCAGAGAGAGGTCTAGACCAGGGGTGACTCAGACGTCCATCCGCAGACAAAGCCCCTTAAAAATATAGAGTCCTCTGTATTTTAGGAGAGCCCCCTAAAAATAGAGTCCTTGACCTCCACTTTAAATGCCTTTTAAACTCTGCAGGTGACTTTGATGTCAGCCAGCTTTGGGAACCATGGTCCTGACAACCTTTGAAAGTCCTTCGGCATTAATTCTCTGAGATTTGTAAAAATTAAGTGAAGAGAGGAAGCACAAAGTTGCTGCAAAGAGCTGGATTCTGGAACAATATCTAATAATCAGTTGTTCTCCACAGTAATTACTGTAACAATAACCTGTTATTAACTTTGTGGTTCCTCCCCTTAATCTGACAACAACCCTGAAAGAAGAGTATTATCATCCCTCTTTTAGAGCAGGAAATGGAGTTTCAGAGAGGTGAATCAGTTTGCCCAAAGCCATGCTGCTAGTGAATGGCAGGGACAGGCTTTGAGGTCTCCTGTCTGCAAACGCTGGACTCACCCTAATGCACAAACCAGTCTGCTTTAAAGTGAGCTAAGTGTAAACAATGGGGTTTGCAGGAGAAGCTCCTGGAAGGCCCAGTGGCGGACCCCACCCAGCACTGATTCAGGCTTAAGCGGCCACTCCATGATGAGCAAAAAGAAACAGACTCCTCAGGGCTTAGTGGTCATGAACAATTTTCCAGTGTGGAAAAATAACTCCAGGGGAATTCATTCAGATCCTGGCTTGGCAGTATTGGCTTTAAATAAGAAGTCCTCCTCATTCAAGCCAGACCCCTCACCCCCAAACCCAGCCTCAGCCCCAGTCTCCACAAAAGCCCACTGGTCAGAGTGGCTAGCCCATACCTGGCTGCCAGAAACTTCAAAGAGAAAGTGTTTAGTGGGGTCCCTAAAAGACCAAGGTGCTGGCAGCAAGACACAGAACACTTTTAGGAACGCACTAGCTTAGACCAGTACATTTAGTTCTAAGAAAAGTTCCTGGACTTCTAAACCGTAATCTGAATGCAATGACTTTGGAGCAGAGGGGGTCAGCATGGAAGAAGAGATCAGTGGGGCAGCTCCATGGCCTGCGCCTGCAGGGGCAAGGGCGGGTGCAGTCGGGTGATGAGCCTCATTCTGGCTGTGAGAACCCACTTCACTATATGCTTGGCCCAATCCCCCAAATCCCTCCATCAACTACTTGCTAATACAGACATTCGAGTATCCCAAATCCAAACCACTCCAAAGTTCAAAACTTTTTGAATGCCGTCAAAATGCTGGAGCATTGCAGAGTCAGATTTTATAATGCAAACATTCCAAAATCCCCAACAATTTTCTAAAGCTGAAATACTCCTGGTCCCAAGCATTTTGGATAAGGGCTACTCAGCCTGTATTTTTAAATGTATAAGAATATACAAGGAAGAACCTTGTTACAAAGAGGATTAAAGATGCCTTCTATAAAGAACTATTTGATAAATCACAGGTGGGTTAGCAATTAAAAAAAAAACAACACAAGACTATAAATAAAAAGTAGAACCAAAGATGAGGCTACAACAAAATTTTCCAGCGCATATGCTTATTTGGGATCAGGCAGAGATTTGGCTTTGTCTTCTAGCTGCCATGGCAAAGCAAGAAGATGGGAGATGCGAGACATCTGATTTGTTAGAGAAGTCAGTGATCACAACAAACCAGACCCATGAAGTAAGCTGGTCACAAAAAGACAAACGCTGTCTTATTCCTCTTAGAGGAGGTACCCAGAGGAGTCAAATTCACAGAGACAGAAAGCAGAACGTTGGTTCCGGTAGTTACTGTATAACGGGTACAAGGTTTCCATCTGGAAAGATGAAAAGAGTTCAGAAGATAGATGGTGACGGCAACACAAGAGTGTAGGCACTGAATGCCACTGAACTATGCACACACAAATTGTTACGATAGTGAATTTTACGTTGCGTGCACTTTACCACAATTCTAAAACGTTACAACTTAAAAATGAAAAGAAAAAAAAAGCCAGGCCCTTAGGAGCTGAACTTTCTGCTTCTGATACGAAGATGAGGAAGAAGTTTCTTCTTAGTGGTCCACCAAAAGGAGACTTTTAAGGTTGTAATAAATGACAGCCTCAGCAACATGCTTACAGGAGACGAATTTCTCAGCCCTCAGTGGAGGTTGATGCCTTCAGAGTAAAATGCAGTTCAGAGAAAGCACTCCGGTGGGGAAGGGGGATATAATACCATCCAGGTAACCACACAGGATGGCTCATGGAGGCAGGAGAGGACATCTGCTCACATGACTGTGGGGAGCAGCCTGCCTGGCCTTCTGCAGAGGCTCCAGCATGAGGGACCTGGTGATTGCACCACTGCTGCCCAGTTTGAAAGTGAGACGTGCAAATACGGCCACTCGGCTACCCACCAGAGTTAACACTGATGTGATACTCATGTCCCCAAGCTCTCCAGCCTTCAAGGCTCAATTCTTCCCTTAACGCAAATAGCTACAACCTTAGCCCCTAGCCCAGGAAACTGCGGGAAAGCTATCTTCAGTGAGCTTCTCCCATCCCAGGTGTTCCTGAGAATCCCCAGAAATGCACCCAAATTCCAAAGATCAGGTCTGTCTGCCACGTCACGTTGCCCTGGATGGACAAGTTTTCTACTGCCTCTAAGTCTCCCCTGGCTTCTCCAGGTTCGCTGGCTCCCCCACTGCATAGACCCAGACACCTCCTTTAGTCTCCCAGAACATAAGACCAAACTGTAATATTGATCGAAATTTTCTGAAAGCTCAAAGGTAGCAGAAAGGAATTGGAAAATAGAAACAGAAAGCTTAAAGCCGGGAGATAAGAAGTCCTAACCATCTTTGTCCTTAACCCCTAACTTGCCCCACATTTCAGGGGCCAGCCGGCTTTCCCCCAAATGCTTTGATCATGTTCCTTCTACCTAGAATCTGGCTTCCTTGATACATTTTGAAGTCCAAAAAAGAGAGAAATCTCCCAGAGTGTCCTCCAAGTCCAGTGTAATAATGATCTCTGAGAGGCAACCCTGCGTGTAGAGAAGAGAACCCGTCACGCTACTTTACAGTTACTTGGCTCCTCTTTGTCTCCGATACCTCCCTTCCAAATAGAGTTGCATGAACACGACCAAGTTCCCATTCAAGCGCTTCTTACAAAACGAAGTGCCGTTTCCCTCAATCACGTATCATAAAGTTGCAGTAAGTTTGCCCCATCCCTAGTTATCATGTTTCCAAGATTGTGGGACGCCGTCTCAGTTCAAGCATCACTCCTATAACTCACTTTCACTGTGGTGGAGCAGTAGGGGCCAGCCTCATTGGTTTTGCCAGGCCTACTCCTTCTGGCAGTGGGCAGGATGGTTTGAAATGCTTGTGGCTTGGTAATTTGTGGACTCATTTGAAAGGCAAATGCAAGCTATCTAAAATTAAGGTTCAGTGAAATGAGGCACTAACTAAGGATTTCTTTTGTTTCATTTTAAAACCACACTCTTGCTCTATGAGATTGTTATCAGAGATCTAGAAAGAGGCCCAATAGCTTTCCTTCACTGTATGAAATTTATTCCACCCGTCCGTCCCACTGAAGCTCGGATGAAACAGTCTTAAGGGAAGGGACTATTGAGGTCGGTGGTGGCTATTTGCAGCTGAATGTCAGTGCCATAAGGAAAAGGGCCAGGCTGGGAAGCTGGCCTGGCCTATGAGCTGGTCTCTGTATTCGTGTTATTGGTCACAGTCCCCAAGAGGGAGGCTTTGTGCTCTAATTCGTCTTGGTGAGGTGTGGGGTAGAGTGTTTGGTCAACTTCAAAGCCCAGTGCAACTTCTTCAGATCTTTGTCAGATTCAACCCAAGTCTGATCCAATCCTGGGGGCTGGAAGCGGGGAGGGGCGGTGCAGTATTTGACTTAGTTTACTCTTGGCAAAACAGATCTTCCTGAGTCTTGGGGAGGAAAAAGAGCAGCTTAGAAAGATGTAAACAGGCTCTGAGGCCCTTTGGACAAATAACACTAAAAAAACAACATTTAGATGAGTTAAGTGTAAATCAATCAGGAACATATGGATTACATTTCCCTGAAAATACACAGTGGGTTGCAAATTACAGGCACAGGGGCTTGGCAAATGCAGTTTAGGTTTTGCCAAACCTAAAATGTTTGGAGATTAAAAGAAAGTAGTCTGACCCCAAATGCCTTCACTACTGCCCATCTCTGACACTGACACTATCCCGCATGACAATCAACATTTTAAGAGATTTATGTGCTGAATAAACTTAACTACACAACAAGCTGACATTCTTTTCCAGAAGAATGTTCATAGAGACCTGAAACTGCCAAGTGACCGTATTAACAAAAGGGAGAAAATATCTGCCTTTTCAGCTGGGTACACCTACATGTTTTCACTTTCAACAGAGTGGGATACTCTAAGCTTAGACACCCATGACTGCAGACTCATGGAGCACAGGCTCTGTGTTGCTCTGGTGTGGTCAGTCTTTGCACAGTGATTGGCAGGCAGCATCTTGCACCCATTTGCTGTGTATAGGGACAACACATGAATATGGGGACACATATTCACTAGTGTCACTGTTGTGTCATGACCCTCCCACATGTGGCATTTCTATGTCAAAAAAAAAGTTGTCCCAGTGGAACTAAAGCACCCAAGATCCAACTGTTTGGGTTTTGAGATTCAAAAGTGAAGTCTGTCAAAGATATAAAAGATTTGGTGTATCCACCCCACTCCCCACCCTAAAGGAGATGGAGTCTCCAAAGGAGAGCAGAAGGAAAGAGTGGGGTCCCTCAGAAAAAGCTGCATTACTGCTGTCCCCTGGAGGGTAGAGGGGAATAAAAGAAGGACAAAAGAGGTTCTGGGATGGAAGAGCAAAGACATCACTGTCTCTTTCCTGGGTGCCCAGCATGGACAGGAGCAGCAGAGTAGAAAATGATTCCTGGTGTTCCCAGATCGAGAGGCCTGTGGCAGCCCCATGGAGTTACCACAGCCCTGGAGTGGTTGTGTAGGGTATGAGGTGGAGGCGTAGCAGAAGTCCCTTACAGGCCCTTAAAAGGGGGCACAGAAGTAGTTAAGAAAGAGTCAAATCTGTACACACCTTGCAGTGGGGGTGTTGAGACAGCGCAGCCACAAACCTGCGGGTATCAGTGATCAAGGGTGGGATGGGGTGATACAGACCTGGGAGGCTGGTGTGGACTGACAGCCTGGGTAAGAGGGCTCTCTGTGCATGCAGGGACACACACACACACACACACACACACACACACACACACACACACGCACGCTGCTGTGATAGTAACAAGCCACCTATAATGGAGATACAACCCCCAGCAAGAGAAAGACTATCCAGCAGTAACTGAAATTGTCAAACAGCAAGCAAAATGGGGACTCAAAATGGAAATTACACTGATTCACTAAAACAAAACATAATGTTTCTGGCACACATCAGCTGTTGGGATTCTTGCCTTCTCCTCATGTGGAAGAGGTCACAAAGTTGATCAGGGTGCTGTGACTGTTAGATTGTTTCGGATATTTCCTGAACTCTAAGAAGCAGACAAAGCTTCGCCCCCACCTCATTTCATCCTAAGGAAACCTGATCTGGGCCAGCAGAGGATGAGCTGAGCCTGTGAAAGGAGGAGGGAGGGGGGGTGCAGACTTCAGCTGAAGGAGCAAAGGAGTCATCAGTGGAGGTGGCAAAGGGGCAGGTGGGGGAGACAAGTGTGCCGAACCCTCAGGGGTCAGGCAGATGTCAAAGGCAGAGCAGTGTTCCATTGCTCCTCCAACAGAAACCGTATTCCAGGATATGTTCAGGCAGGCCAGTCAGCTCACCACATCCTCTTGCTCTGGAGGGACTAAGGGAAGGGCTGGGAGGCACAGAGGAGCTCCAAGATGGCTAGAACCAGGGCTCTGCGTGGAGACGGAGCTTCTGAGGCCAGAGGAGGGGCCTAAAGACACAGCCACTTGGAACGTGGAATTCTTCATACCTGTGCCATTGGCTCTGTGGGGCTAACCTACAGTAGGAAGTTAACCAGAAGAAGGAAGTCATTGTCATTTGAGGAAATTCTAGGTCTCCTCCTATGTGGCACAAGGATGGTTCAAGGCCAGCCCACAGGGTGTCTGTTTTCCCCTGCATCTCACCTCTTGGTGAGAAGGTGGTTCTAGGCACCTGGGGCCTATAGCAATTGAATATGAGTTTGCATCCACATTTACAAAAACAACCAGAGATTTTACACGGGCCTCCTCAACATGAAATATGCAGTGAAGCTGCAATAACCACTGCTACCACCCACCTCCCCACTACCAGATTTGTTTTCTATGGCTGCTATAAGAATCTACTGGAAATTTATTGCCTCACAGCAAAACAAATGTGTAATCTTACAGCTCTTGAGATCAAAAGTCCAAAATGGGTCTCACTAGGCTGGTTTCACTTCCATCTTCAAAGCTAGCACTGGACAGCAGTCTCTTTCACATGGTATCACTTGATACTGATTTTTCTTCCTCTTCCTTCTTTTAAGGACCTTTGTGATTACAGTAGATAATCTGGGCCCACCTGGATAATCCAGGATAATCTTCCTATTTTAAAGCCAGCTGGTTAGCAAACTTAATTCCATCTGCAACCTTAATTTCCCCTTGCCACGTAACATAGCATATGTGAAGTTTTGGGAATTAGGATGTGGACATCTTTGGGAGATCATTCCAAGCACTGGTATGCATGCATGCATGGACACACACACACACACACACACACACACACACACACACACACATACACACACACTCTCTGAGAGACTCCCAAAGAGGAAAGTTGAACAATGAGCTCGCTTATTTCTAGAGGCTCCTGCATCTGCCATGTATGATTCTGCTTCTAAATAAGGCTGGCCTTTACTTTTTCGGACGTCAGAGGTCCACTGGCTTGCTTCCAATCTTATATTGTCAGAAATGCTTTAGCCAGCAGGGCACAGTGGCTCGCGCCACTTTGGGAGGCCGAGGCAGGTGGATCACCTGAGGTCAGGAATTTGAGACCAGCCCGGCCAACATGGCAAAACCCTGTCTCTACTAAAAATACAAAAAAATTAGCGGGGTGTGGTGGCACGCACCTGTAATCCCAGTTAATTGGGAGGCTGAGGCAGGAGAATTGCTTGAACCCAGGAGGTGGAGGTTGCAGTGAGCTGAGCTTGTGCCACTGCACTTCAGCCTGGGTGACAGAGCAAGAGTCCATCTCAAAAACAACA
This sequence comes from Plecturocebus donacophilus, assembly GCA_004027715.1. NCBI lineage: Eukaryota > Metazoa > Chordata > Mammalia > Primates > Pitheciidae > Plecturocebus > Plecturocebus donacophilus. The sequence continues at coordinate 33,102 of PVKP010016054.1, read as the reverse complement.
AACAAACAAACAAACAAACAAACAAACCTTTAGCCCAATTAGGAACAGCATGTTGCATTTAGAAGTGATGGGCCTCAGCAGAACAGCCATTTTCTATCTGCACACTCCTGGAGCTGTACTCGTGAGGCCCAGCCTCTGCAGAACATGCAGTTGTTGTTCAGAGCTGCTTCCTAGCATTGGAGGTGTTAACTGCAGGATTAAAGATGATGAGAAGAAAGAAATATTTTTTATTTTTAAAACCCCAAAGTTATCAATTTTTATTATAAAAAACATATGTGCTTCCTCTTCTGTAGTAGAAGTGTTCCTGACTAGGTATATGTAAATCAAATTCTTTATAGATTGAGTCATATTTTAGATGCACCAGGGGAGCAGGCTATTTAAAGGGATCCTGCTGTGAATCTTTTTGTCAAGCCAAGAGGCTGTTTGCGATGCTAATTTTCACCCCTTAATTTGCCTGTTTTGTAGGTTCAGATTTTCATAAAATCTCCAAAATTCATATACCAAAGCAAGGCACACCTGTATCCTATATTTCAAGGGTATCTTTTTCATACGAGCTCAAAGAGTTGTCAGATGGGTTATCTCATTTATCTTCCCAACATTCTTCCAAAGGAGTCTGGGACAGTCATTATTATCCTCAAAGTAGCTGTAACTGTCTCCCAAATGGCATTGCAGGGGGCCCCATGAAAGGAAAAGACATGCTTTGCTGAGAACTATTTATTTTCCAATTAACAATAGGCTCTGTCCTAGGAGGGGCATTTTGAGAGTTTTTCTTTAGAGCCCAGAATGTTCTTTTTTGCTATTCTTTTTTACTACTGTCCAGATAGAGAAACTGAGGAACTGAGAAATTAAGGGCTTTCGGTGTTGTAAATGTTTAGTGAATGTCCCTATACACAAGACATGGTGTTGGAGCTGGATAGGGACAATGTCGAGAGCCAGAACAGACCCTCACTTGGAGTTCGCCACCTACAGTGAAGGCCAGGCGGACAATACCAGGAACACAGCGTCGGAACACTGATGCCTTCGGTTCACCCAGTGTTCTTCTCCCACGGATTTTAGAGCTATGACCTCATTCAATTCTTACAGCACATAAGGTGAGGTTGGCTTTGGTTTTACTTTCGCTGGAACAAGGAAACTTAGAGATCAGTGATTTTCCAAATGTGCATGACAGGTAAGTGAGAGAGTCAGTCTCATTCAAAAAGCATATGCTTCTCAAGTCACTATTATTGAACACAGGCACAAATAATGGGCTTTGTGAGTGTAGTAACAGGAACGGGTTCTGACCTTCAGGATCAAAGAACCTGTCCCAGAGAGATGCTGCTTGAGCTAGGTCTTGAATGGTGAGAAAGATTTCCATAGAGAACTGGGAGAACAAGGAGAAAGGTATGAAAGTATACATAAGTGACCTGGTTGGTCCAGGCTACCAGAGAGCTGTGGTGGTAAACAACACTGAAAGAAGAGTTAGGGACACAGCATAGAAGGTCCTGAATGCGACCTCAAAGGAGCCACACCCCTTCCCACAGCGGATGGGAAGCCCCTGAGACTTTCCGAGGCAAGAAGCAACATGAACTCTCTCTGGAAGACAGAAACGTTCTTTCTGTCACCAGTGTGAAGAATGAGTTTGAGCCAGGAGCTCAGATCTTAATACTTAAAGTTAGCATTTTCTCCTCCAACAGAAAGAAAGCAACCTGGTGGACACTGAGGGAATGCCAGGTGTGAAAAGGTGCAGTCCAAACGGGAAGCTATGTTGCCTGGCTTCAGGATGAATTCTCTTTCCCTTACATTAAACAAGGTGGCTGGACCCTTGAAAGGAGGGCAGGTCCTGGCCAAGCCCACCCCTCATGCTTCTTCCCTTCCTCTGCACCCAACAGTGCCAGGCGCAGAGGAGTGGGCCGTGCTCTGTATTTCTCTTTGCACAGATCTTCACAGGTGCTAAGGACGGGGTGTGCAGCCAAACCTCATGCTTGCCTTTTAAGTGGACTCCATCCTTCAAGGTGTCACTTGTAGGTCATCCTTGTCTGTCCTAAGCCACACAATAACAAGCTGAGCTCAGTGAGCACCTGTTAGATCCATAACCTCTGGGGGTAGGAGAGCCAAATATCTTCATATTGAACCTTACCTCTTCTAAGACGAAAGTTCTTTAGACCCATCCAGATGCAGTTTCAAGGTCTTTGAGCCGCAAAAACCAGTGAAAGGTAAGACGGTGAAAGCTGGTGGGGCCTCAGGCAATAAGAAAGCCTGTTTCCTTTATCCATCCCATTCACCCACCAAAGTTTATGAATCTTTAAAGATCCATCCTTCCAAGTAACTACATAAGGCCATGAAGGAGTAGACTCAGAATAAGGAATGTATTTTTTCCTTCAGTTTCTATTTTTTGGACTATGGCGTAATTCTTGCATTTGTTAAGACCTTGGGGCTCCTGGAAGAAAGGTGATTTAAGTATAAAAGCCATTATAATAGTATTCCTATTAGCAGTAGTGGGTTTGGCATGAAGCCTGGGCCACCCGGACTCCAGGGTCCTAAGTGACTAAATGGGAGGCTGAGTGTGACTCAGATGGATCTGCTCTGTTAGCCAGGGAGGGGCTAGGAAATTTCCCTAAACACAAAAGGAACATTGTGCTGAGGGACGGAGAAGGAGGAGACAGGAAAAGGCAACAGAGGGTAAAACCAAAGTCAGTGTTCTCTGGAAAGCTCAGAGCAGGTGCCACTTATGAAGCGAAATTTCTGGGGTCAGGAAGGTCTCCTACCCACCGGCCACGCCTCCTGCCTGAGCATGCCTGGACTCCCATGAGGCAGAGGTTTTATTCCTTTGGCTTCAGGCCTCGTATGTACTGTAAAACTTCAGTTCTGCCCTCCCACCCTGAAAAGGTTAGATTGGCTGGTCATGGATATCTCTGAACCCCTCTTTCCAGAAAGGCCCTTGGGCATGTGGAGGGACAGAGCTGCAAATAGCATGCCACAGAGGGAAGTGAGGGGATGGCTGGGAGGGCTGCAGGGACACTGGAAGGCAACCAGCCTTTGCCGGGTGCCCATGTTGGATCTGGGCCAAGCCTGCTCTATACAGCACTTAGGAGGACGTATCAACTGCTCGGCACCTTTCACCTCCCAGAACAGCTTGGTCAGCCTCCTGCCATGGCGGCTCTTGTGAAAAGGCAAGGTTTGCACATGGAGACCCTGCTAAAACCGGAGAGCCCTGGCAGAATTCACAAGACACTGACTGAACCGCTGGGAACTGATGGCTTGAACTTGGTCTGTACTCACTCCCCAGCACACTGGAAAGTGGACTGAAGGTGATTTTTTCAACATTGAATCTGGGAATCCTGTTAGTCTTCAGACATCAACACCATCGTGAATAACTAATTGCCATTTATCGACCTGGGAATGAATTTAGGGAGTAGGAGCAAGCATTTACTAGGGACTGTGTGAATTTAGGGACTAGGATGAAGCATTTCAAGAAAACATAATGGCCTAAATTTGTCCCTCCTAACTCCCAGTTCTCCTCCTTGGAGCCACACTGAGTTGGCTAGGTAGCCAACTAGTGTAGCCACACTGCCACAGCCCCAGGTCATGCTTTTCCTGTTGCCAAGCCCCATGGGGCTGTGTGAAAGAAGCAGAAAAGACATATGACAAGACTTTTCTTTCTTTCTTTCTTTCTTTCTTTCTCTTTCTTTCTTTCTTTCTTTCTTTCTTTCTTTCTTTCTTTTCTTTCTTTCTTTCTTTCTTTTTCTTTCTTTCTTTCTTTCTTTCTTTCTTTCTTTCTTTCTTTCTTTCTTTCTTTCTTTCTTTTCTTTCTTTCTTTCTTTCTTTCTTTCTTTCTTTCTTTCTTTCTTTCTTTCTTTCTTTTTCTTTCTTTCTTTTTTTAAGATGGAATCTCACTCTGTCACCCAGGCTGGAGTGCAGTGGCTTGATCTCGGCTCACTGCAGCCTCCACCTCCTGGGTTCAAGTGATTCTCCTGCCTCAGCCTCCCGAGTAGCTGGAATTACAGGCATGTGCCACTACGCCTGGCTCATTTTTGTAGTTTTAGTATGACAAGACTTTCAAACAACCCCCAACTACTACCTGTCACAGCTGTCAGAGCCTATGCTGCACGACGGTTAAGAGCAGAAAATTTGCAGTTAAACCTGGATTTGAATCCTGCTCCACCACTTTGTGTGACTGTGAGAAAGCATCTGAAATTCTCATTCTCCTCATCTGTAAAATGGGGCTGCTAGTAGTACCTTCTTCAGAGGGTTAAGAGGATGAAATGAGGCCAGGCATGAGGGCTCACACCTGTAGTCTCAGCACTTTGGGAGGCTGAGGCAGAAGGATCACTTGAGCCCATGAGTTCAAGGTTGCAGTGAGCCATGGTCGTGCCACTGCACTCCAGCATGGGTGACAGTGAGATCCTCTTTCTTAAAAAAAATGGGGGGATGAAAGGAGTGTTAACAAATGCATAGCACTTGGTACAGTACCAGCACACAGGAAGTACACTATACATGGGCAACAATCTTCCTCTTTCAAAAAGAATGTGTTGAGGAAATGCATCACACCCAATGGCTCAGTCCACTACCCGGCCCATCTCTCGGAGTGTGTGGAAGGAGGCCTATTGGCATTGCTATGCAGGAAGATCAGTTCCGATTTCCCTGGAAGTCCCTTGAGTTATCGAGTAACCCTTGTTCTGGGCTCTTGCTTCAAAGAGAAAAAAAAAAAATGCAGGTAGAATTTGTGAGAAACAGGTGGGCACTTCTGTTTAAGCCACATGACTGGAAGAGTTCGCATGTGACCGCAGACTATGAATCTCAGCTGGGAAGCACTGCCAGTGGTGACAGCAGTAGGGATTTCCAAGTAGCTGCAAGTATTCCCACACTGCGTCCACCCATGGCTCCACAGATACTGCCAAGCCAGGGTAAGGAGCCCTCTTGCCATTAAATCCACCACAGCAAACTTAAGTATGACCAAGGAACACTGGGACCAGAAAGTCCAGATAAAATGCACTTAGTAATTTTGGACTCTCAGCTGTGTCTCTGAACTTCCTGGGTACACTAGTAGCCATTCTGAGGTTTAGCCCCCACGTTCAACTCACACAGAAAACGGAAACTCATTAGAAGGGGTGGAACTGATTGCCTTACTCCAGATTACATCGAGACTTTTTTCTTCTTATTGACCTGCTCTGTCCTCCCCCAAACGATGTTTCAGGGATTACCAAGAATGGAATCTATAAGATGTACTATAGTTTATAATGCAGTCCAATGTAGAAAACAGATGGTGTTGAGCCAGACTGACCTGGATTCACATCCTTGCTCATAACTTCTGTTATGAGAGGCCTTAGGTCACTTAACCAGCTAGGTTAAGCTCAGCTAGAGCTTCAGTTGCCGGACCTGTAAACCGGTGCTCTAGTCCAGTGGTTCTTAACTTCAGCTTGGGTCAGAACCACCTGGACAGCTTATTAGGAAACATATTGCTAGGTACTACTCAGAAGGCTGGGGCCTAAGAATTTGCCTTTCAGCAAGTTCCTAGGGGATGCTGACACTATTGGTCCAGAGATAGGATTATAACCTAAGAACCACTGCAACTGTTTAATCTGTATTAGAGCCCTTGCTCACTTTGAGAGACAGGCACACAGCAGGAAGGGCATCCGGGTTTGATGGACTACGAATCTTGAGGGCTGGGGAGCCCATCTTCCACCTATTAGCTTTGTCAGTTTCAACTGTAAAATGAGGATAATGGTATCTACCTTTCCATGTGAGAATCTAATGAGAGGATAAAAGTGAAATGAAAGCGACTTGTAAAGTATAAAGTTCTAAACAATTGTAAAGCATAATATGAGGATTATTGAAAGGTGAAAGCTTATGGTACAGAGAGAACCTGTAGTGCAGTGCCTGGCAAACAGTGGGGGCTCAATAAATATTAAATGTAAAAAAAAAAAAAAAACATAAAATTAAAATTTGCCACTGACTCCATGCCAGAGATTTTAGTCTTTGTCATATATTAAAATAAGAAAAGGTAATAAAGTTGTAACACATGAAGTTCGTATTCCAATTGTGGGTGGCAAGGACCTCTTTCCTGGCTTCTGATCCAATTCATTATTCAAAGCTCCACTACTTAATGTGGAACCACCGTGGATCTTGATAAGAGGAAAAGGCTGGGCTCTGTTTCCACTTTGCTCTTGGCAGTACTCAGGCCTCCAGTATAACTTTCTTGGAAAATGAATAGGGCTGGCTCCCAGAGAGACTAATCTAATCTCATCTTGTCCACGCAGAAGATCCCTATCAAACATTACAGACTGTCTGACTGCAGAACCACAGCAAGAAGGGGCATCTAATTCCATCTGGATTTGGATCAGTGATTAAATGATCAAGTAGAGAGCCATTAGCAAGGTAGAAATAGAAAAGCAAAATATAACTGGCCTACTTCTTAAACACTGTTCTCATCTAAGGTGTTATTCAAAGAGCCCCCACACGAAACAAAGGCAGAGAAACAGAGTGAGCCTGCAAAAGAGAAGGGAGTTTAAAGTCCATAGCCTCCTTTAAAAACAGATACGAATGGATCAACATGCTGCATTTTCACTGTTTATGGGCGTGACAGTCTGATCAGATAACCATGCTATGCCAAGAGACCTAATTAGTAATCCTCTGGCGAATTTTAAATTACTTTTAAGGGGAAAAAATATGTCTCTGGTAACTCTTGATTGAATAAAATGTCATTCATATCTGGTCAGCCATTTTCAGGAAGGTTCTGCCCACTTCAAATGGAATTACTGGTGAGTTCAGTTACCCAGAAAAGGTGTATTTCAGCTAATCAATTTTGAGAGATGCTTAAGAACATCCAACAGTTTCCAACATCTAAGACTGAAACCTCTACGTTGCTTTTTTTTTTTTAACAGTACAACTTGACTGTCTTATCAAGAGGGCACCCAGAATCAGTAAAATGGATACAAATGGAAAGTTATTGCCACAAGCAGTTTAAATGCATCTCTCAAGCTGCTACATGAAATACCCAGATTTAGGGCTAATTGGTTCACATTTGTGAAAGCAAAACAAAGTTCGGAAGCCAGATCACTTGGGGACTGTAGGTCTACTCTTTGCCAGATTTTAATATTTAATTAGATACAGGTTAAAGCTTTGATACTTTAAGAAGGCACATGCTTTAAAAATCACAAATTAGCAAGTTTAACTGACAGTTCTTTGATGTTAAGTTTCTACTAAGAGACTGAGTGATTTTAAATTGGAAAGGAGAACGGAGGGAGAGGGAGAAAGAAAAGAATGAGCTGATTCTAGAATCCCAGAATAATCACTCTTGGATCTGCTGCTCAGGGAATTTCTTAACATTCTTACAGTTCAAAATACTTATGTTGCCTGTTTCATGGAGGGCATATTTAGCAACAAAACCTAGACAGGGGTCAGTTACTGCCCCTAAACAGCTCATCCTCTTCCTTTTCCAGAGTCACTGATAGGCTGAAGGCTCTAGAAGTCTAGTTGCTCACACCCTTGACCGAAAAGAAAATTAATCTAAATACGTTTTCTCTGTTTCCCTGTAAATGCTCTCAGTGCTAATGATGTGAAACATTTCCAGGGATGACTTTCATTTTTAAACTTCAGGTTTAGAGAAGTAGAGGTAGAAACTTAAGAGTTGGTGTGTTTCATTAGCAGCCTTTGTCATCAAACCAGAGGACAGTAGAAAAGTTTCTAGGGGGTTCTTTCTAAACTATAACCCAATTCACAAAATCTGGAAGACCAAAAGAGGCAAGGAAGCCAAACATTTGATAGGGAGATAGTGAATGCCTTCTCTGTGATTCTAGGTTCTTTGGGAAAACACTAGTCTGTTTTATAAGCTTTGACACAGGAAGTAATCATCATTGCCTAATTGAGGCAAAAGCTAGGGGCGCTGAAAATTTGCACTATGCATTTTGCTACAAAATATGCATTATTATGCATAGATGCATTATGCTACAAACTCAAGTTACTGCCTTCATTTCCTATTTATTGATTATATCCCACCTGTGACCAAATGTTGGTATTTCTGGCTCTGAGATCTGTCTGCCTCTTCCCAACCTTCTCTCTACTTTCTTGGTAACTGCAGTCTTCTCAGAAGTTTTCATGTTCTCAGTTTTTAGCTTGAGAGCTTATTCTTTACACTGCTGCTATTTTTCAAAAACTCAAATATGACCACTTCATCCTCTGCTTAAAACCTCCATCACTCATCATAAAAAAATCCAAGCTACTTAGCTTGCGATTCAAGGCCCCGAAAAAAACCCCTTTGGTAAAAGGAAGAAAAACACAAGCCTCAGGAAGGGCAGTTAGGTTCCTCTGCTCTAGTGAAGGGATAACCCCATAAATATTATTAGAGACAGGGGTCTTGCTCTGTTGCCCAGGCTGGTTTCAAACTCCTGGCCTCAAGTGATCCTCTTGCCTCAGCCTCCCAAAGGGCTGGGATTATAGGCATCAGCCATCTTGCCTGGCCAACCCATAAATATGTAAAATGACTTCTGCGGGTTGGCATATATGTGTAATATTGATTCCACATGAACCCCACACAACCAGTTTATAATGAATTCTGAGAACACAACCCATTTGTGAGATTGAGACTAAGTGTATTGCTTTATTTGTATGTATTGTTTAAATGACTTTAGAATTGAAATAGAATTAAAAATTGCATGTGAATGGCAACAATACCTGTCAGGATGAAACCTTATCATTTTAGTCTATTAACCCATTAGGTGTCTAGAGAAATGAGAGAACAGATTTATCACAAAATGAAGCTATCATATAGAGGAATATGAAAATCCACATTTTACAGGAAATTGGTACTAGATGTCTAGAACTTGATCACGTGGGATAGGTTGATGTATATGCTATTTCCAGGTTAAAACTAAGAGATGAAGTTAAGTGCATTAAATCAAAAGGTCCAGGAGGGGTTAGGAATCCTTAACAACAACAAAAAAGGGAAGTGGTTTATCAGTAAGTAAGAACTATTTTTGCATGCTGCTTTGTGTTTCCTCTTCACCCATTTCTTCCCAACAAATACAGGCCATACTCTATTTGTTCATCTTTCTCATTTCTCACGCCTGGCACAAGTCAATGAATGACTGAGTGGATATATACTTCCCTTTTTCGTTCGTATCTATCATAAAGTTAGCACTTACTTTGTGATAGGAACACTGTGATAGAAACATACTAAGTTTTACACATCCATTACTTCATTTACTTCTCAAACTAACTGGTGATATTATTGTTATTCCTCCTTTACAGATGAGGAAACTCAGCCTTAGGGGAGTTAACTTGTTCACACTAACAAGTGGTGATGCTCTGGAGCCCATGTTCTAACTATTGTACGAAACTGCCCCTTTTTCAGGGCTAATCAGAGATCTCTCTACACCATGTAATTGTACCTTTCAAAAGTCAATTTCAGTTGCTCAGGTATGAGAACATACAAAAATCATATGGATATGGTGAAGGGCTGTAGGGAAAGAAAGGAAGCAAGGAGAGAATGCTATGGGAATATGAGAGCTCAAATGAAACCTGAGATCTTAGTTTTCAAGGTAAAAATGTAAGATTATCAAAAGTTTTTTTAAAAAGGGTATGGTGACCTCACTAACTTAGTCATCTGGTTTTGAATAAACACAGGGCCAAAAGATGAGAGGAAAAAACAACTAGACCACTCTGAGAAATTATCTTTCCATGAATCTCCCATTGTTTTCAAACCGAAAAATAATCGAATTTTGGGACTCTATTCTTTCTTACAGAACGAAACAGGTAAAAGGCAAAAATGAACAAAAAAATCATTTTGTTTTTCCTGTTGTTTATCCTCATAAGTCTTAAGTGCTATATATTCTCTAGAAGTCCATTCCAGGTTAAAGAGGGCCCTGAAGTACCTTAACACTTTCTGTTTAGTCACATGCTACTAGAAGAAACAGAGCAAACCACACAGAGAATAGAGACTTTATAAAATCTTTACTTGTTTGCTCAACTGGTTATTCCTGAAGTAAAAAGGAGATAACCTTACATTTTGTATCTGTTTTGTTATGATGCTGTTTGTTATTTTTTGTTTTGTTGCAAGTTGCCACATCTATGCTCTGTGGTAATAAAGGTGAAAAAGAAAGTAAGGAAGCCAAGGTAAGGTAAGGGGTTGGGGACATTCCTTCAGACAAAGGGAACAGTTGGACAGACATTTGGGACTAGCATTTTTGCACTTGTTACTACTGGAAGAAAGTTCAGAAAGTTCAACTCCTGCTTTAAAAATAGCTTGTGATCATAAAAGTATATGCAGGTATAGGTAACAATCTTTGCACACTAGGTTCATTTTTCAGATATCCTGAAAGCCTGGAATTCTAACATGATCAACTAAGTAATATCTCTAAGGCAAGTATCCTCTTTGCTCACAGAGTATGGATAGTTTCCTTTCTGTTCAGAGTGCAAATCATTTCACTCCCGGGATCCTGAATTTTATATGTGTACTATTTAGCAGTCTTTACTGTTCAAACATACTAAGATATAAACTCAAGTCACTTCTGGAATAAGCAAGTCCTATCTTCTTTAGAACAGTCAGCATTTCCCCCCTTTAATCTGTACAAATGAGTGATTGTATGTGGAAAGAACAGCAAGAATCAGAACCAGGAGTATCTATGCTACAGGTACACAAATGAGGCGGTACTAAGATAATCATTAAAAAGTACAGTCATTCAAAAATATTTATAAAAATATCATTTATGAAATGACAAAACTAGCATTCTGCAGAGTGAGAAGGGCACATCAGCTTGGTAACAATATTCCAGCACAGCATATAAATGCCATCAGTTATTCGTCTACCCTGGCCAGTACTTTGCATACATCATGCCCAACCTTTACAACAATCCTGTTATCTCCATTTACTGACATCAAATTGCTGAATGCACATCGCTCAAACCCGTGCTCTTTGTTCTGCCACTGCAAGTGCAAACCAAATACTGTTAAGAAAATTCATCACTGAACTGGCATTTTATCAACCCAGTATCATATCATATAAATAGAATCAATCAAGCATTGCTCAAAACAATGAGCCAGTGGCTAGAAATTGAAAATCAATGAAATTGAGACCTTCTTCTTTAAGGGGAAAAAAAAATTTAGAAATGTGTGTTCTTAAAGAAACATTATGGACATGTCCAAACTGTAACATAAATATTAGATTAAGTTACTTTCAAATATTTTTTATTCTAACAGCCCTTTCTCTATTTTTCTTTTTTCTTCTAATTAAGTATATGCTTTCTAAGTTTTCCATCTGAAATTTTATTGCCAGTAATGAAGTACAAAGCAAAAGCAGCAGAAGCATGTCAGTCCATATAAAATATTGTCACAAATAAGCCATAAAATCATTAGAAACCAATGATGATGCATGCTTTTCTGATGGCAACACTGAGAGCTGACACTGAACACTGAGACAGCTTGGAAAATGTCCATCAGTGTCAAGGCTACAAAAGAAAATATTAAAACAGGACATTAAACCACCTTTCCCCTTCCCACTAAGTGTTTATTTTATAGCTTTTGCATCAGGTAGTCAACTGAAACACTTCAACAACAGAAAGCTGGCAGAATGTTAAGGGAAAGGAGTGATTATCTCTCCAACAGATGTGACAAAATGGTTTCAAGTTGGAAACAGTACTGCATAAATGAATCAACTGAATGGGGTTGGGGAGGGCAGGAAAAGAGAAGAGAGAAAGTAGTGAGCATCTTCTAACAGGACTATGAGGGAAAAAAAAGGCACAGTTGAGCTATCTGTGTATTTATAAAATAAAAGTCAAAATACACAATCCATGTTTCCCAAAATTACATTGAACACTGCTTCAGAGATGCTCACATACCTGACTCTGAATAGAAAGCTACAAAAACTGTCTAAAAAATGATACAGACAGCATCAATATGTCTCAACACAGGCTTACTCCAGTAATGCATTTTAAAGAGTTCATCACCATCAGGGTCTATCTTATAAATAGTACTGCAAAGGCCACAAAGCTGCATGAAATTATAGGATAAATCTGACTAAATGATCATTCATTTTGATCTCTAAAATTCCTGCTCCAAGAAATCAGAAAGTAAGCTCCACTCCAGAGGAGTTTTGGCAGTGGATTTGAAACAGGGTTGCTTTTCTCCTCAGAAGGCTGCCAAAAGAGCAGTTTAGTTGGCATCATACAGCAACTTTGCATAGGGTAAACGAATGTGGAAACCTAACAGCCACTTCCCTGCTTTCTCTGAAAGTAAACAATGTTAATTTATGAAGAGTCAAACTCAAATCATAAAGGAGAAGCACCTGGGCCTCTTCAAGGTGAACTTCATAAAAGGTTACAGGGTGCTTCTCATAATGACTCTAGGACCATAGGTGTGTTTGGGAATGACCAATGGGAAAATCCAGTTAGATGATTTACACAGATGTTCTCTATGTAGATTTGAATTTAAATTAAAATGCCAGCTATGCATTTGGGAACCAGCCTTTAGTTGAATTCTCCAGTGCTTTTAGAATTATTTGATTTTATTAAAAAAGACAGAATCATTGTCCACAAACTATTTTCTTTCTAACTCTGCAAATACAGTAAGCAAATCATCTGCAATATCAAAATACTGTTTGTAAATCACTGATCGCACCAACAATTTTAGGAATTTCCAATAGGACATATATTGAGAAAAAGGAACAGACTTCAAATTATAGGCATTAACCAAATTTTAAGATTAGAGAATAAAATTTTAAAAATCAGTAAGTTTAAATTGTCTAATTTTCAATAGTTTAAATCCAATCATCAGGAATTCAGAAGCACCCAATATGTCTGAAGTTGCACAAATGCGTAAGGATGATAGAAAAGTAATCCTCATGCAATATCTTGAGTGTTGCTATCAGATATATTTCAGTGCTACTTTACAGATTAAAGCTGGGTAAAATAAAAATATATTTTACTTCCCATTGTATTTTAAAACAATCACAATAATTTATCAACAGTTGCCATTTCACAGCAATTAGAAAACAGGAGTTGATACAAGTTGAACAGAAAGGTATCTTTTCCTCTTTTAGGAAATAAACATATATATATTTTTTTCACATACACACATAACATTATCTTTAAAATTCCAAGTGGTTAATTTACTTTTGTATAATAAAAAAATTATCTCCCTATGGTCAAAATACTGAAAAAGCGCAAAGGTTGAAAAAAGAAAACCACATTTGCCACATTAAAAAAATACATTATTATTTCAGTGATTCTATTTAATTGATTATAAAGTATTATGACTCCTAGTACTGTGCTGGACCCGATGGAATTAAATTCACCCCTTTCTCAGTCTCCAGAAAGGATACTCCTAACCTACCCTAAAATATGATAAAATAAATGCTCCTATTCTGAACTGTTAAACTGGGAAAGAAAACATGCCCACCTGGAAACAACATAAGTCATAAAAGTTTATGAATCTGTGGGAGAGACTAAATGAATCAGAAAGCAATTCTTTGGATATAAGTTAGGAGCTTTTAGAAGTATATAAACTCTTTTAGGCCTCTAGAGTACAGATACAAAGATGATTTCTCTGTAAGTAATGATTTAGCCAGTGCAATGGTTGGTAGCCCATGGTCTGTATCTGGCATGTCATCTTTTTTTGTAAATAAAGTTTTATTGGAACATTAACTGTGCTCATTTGTTTACATACTGTCTATGGCTGCTGTGCAGTACAATGGCAGGGTTGACTACCTGTGACAGTGACCCTATGGCCTGCAAAGCCTAAAATATTTACTCTCTGGCTCTTCCACAGAAAAAGTTTACTGACGTCCTGATCTAGTTCACCAAGTACTGCTCCAGTTACCTAAGAGAGTTAATGCACCTCAAGAAGATTTGAGCATGTGGGGCAAGAACAACTTGCATACTGGGGTTTGTTCATTAGCAGGTAATGTCAAATCCCACCTTGAAGTGGTGCTTTACTTTTGGGCAAGGAAATAATTTGTATATATTTTCAGAAAATACCTATAAAAGTCGATTTGAAAAAAGAAAGAAAAAAAGCCAAATTTAAAAAGCCTGGCTATGTTCTTAATATTTTTATAACATTGTGAAGAAAGGATGCTAAGATGATTCTGTCATTCTTTTAGTTTTTCTTTAGTTTTTTTTATAAATGTTTTCTCATAAGAAGTGTTCCCTCATGCCCTCCCACACAATAACCTTTAAGGCAAGCTACCTAAAATGCTTACAGTCTGGTGAAGCCTTATTCAGAAATATTTACTTAAACCGTAGGTATAAAACAGCTACCATTTCTGAATAGTAATGTAAAATAAAAACAGAAACATCTTTGAAATTTGAAGAGCAAAGTTTCCCAGACCCTAGTCAACTAACAAAGCCTATTTTTAACAGGGAAATTCCTGAACTTAAGCAGCTGTTCATGAAGCTTTAAGAGTTCACAGGTGTTTCATATTTCAAGCGTTGTTGAAACATGGAAGATAAAACACTGAGAAGATATTTATCAAACACAAATTTATATCAAGATTAACTTTTTCAACCAGCTTACAAGCAGACTTTTCCCTTTCTTTGTTAAAAATTGAATGGTATGAAACTATGTTAAAGATGTTTCTATAATAACACCTTACATTTATATAGCGCTTTACAATTTTCAAAGTGCTTTCACATGCCATCTCATTTAATCCTCACAACAGCCCTGTGAGGTAGGTACAGCAGGTATTATTATCCTCATTTCAAGATGAGGAAATTGAGGCAAAGAGAGGTTAAGTGACGTGCCCAAGATCACACAGCTGGTAAGTGGTAGAACTAGAACCTGAAATCGAGTTTTTTGACTCCTTGTCCAGTATTCTTTCCACAGTAATTACTGCCTCAAGTTATGAATAATGAACTGTGTATCAAAACTGAAAGCTTATTGAAGTTCATTTCAGTGATGTCTTAACAGTAAAGTTAAATGAGAAATATAAGAACAGTAGGTCTGATGGTTTTACTTGACATAAAATTGGGGCAAAACCACTTTTGTCTAATTACTTGTAATCTTTTGGTCCAAATACATAAAATACGCAATATGTACAGCATTTTCCTTTTTTGTAAATGCAATGCTTTAAAACACATTATAAAGCACCTTAGTAAAAACAGTCTACAGGTAAAAGTACAGAAGAAGTAGGAAAATCCTACCCATACCACAGCTCACTAATGGAGTCATAATACGGAGTCACCAATATCTCAGTTTACAGTTTTACAAATAACCCATGGAGAAACAAATACTAAACTTACTTTTTTGATATTAATGTGTGGAAATCTTAACTAAAACTCCAGACAATCTTAGTATTCTCTGAAGTATCCTCTCAATATTAGCTATTGAGGAGACAGGAATGAGAAATACTGCTTTGACCCTTTATCTTTTTACCATATTAGTCATGATTTAAATTGATTTTTAACACTAATCATCATTTAAAAAATTAAAAACCAGCTACATAAATACGGCCAAATTCAACTACAGCAGAACAGTTTTTAGCAAATATGATTAAACATTCCAATAAATTTCATGAGACATGACTCACAAAAACAAAGTACATACTGCCAAGCAGTTATTAACACTATTCAGTAGAGGTGTATAACCCAAACCCTCAGTGAAGGCAGAAGAGGCAAATGGACTCATCTTCATTCATGGTTAGTTGAAAAAATGGTTTATCAAAAACAAGAGTATCAGAACCTTTTCTGAAAGTGTATTTAGCCTTTTGATTAGACCTGCCATGAGTTCATTTTAGGTGATGTATATTTTCCCCCAGGCAGGAGGTTGTAACTTTCACCAAAGTTTAGCCAGGAAAAATAAAAATGCCTGAAACTTAGAACACTGACATACCAGCCAGTATCTACTTCCTTGATGTTACTGTCTGTTTCCCAATTTGGCTCCATACAAATTGTCATATACACCTACTGTCAGCAATCCAGACTGTGGAGCTGAGAACAAAGGTGAAGACAGGGTCAAATTTTAGTGAATCCAATAGTCACACCTTATACTCAGTTCGACTTTGGGTAAATTTTTTCATAGAAAAAGTTTTGTGCGAGGATGTAGAGGTCTCCATCTTTTTCTCGAACAGCATGGGCTCTGATGAATTGGAACTGCTCTAGTGCAAATTCATAGAACTCATTCTCCATTTTCCAAATATCAGATTGCTGTAGTTTTGCAATGGTTTGTTTAGTGGGGAGTTTCTTCTCTGTGGTTTTCCTAAGATGAGATTTCTTTCCTACTTACAAAAGGGAAAACACAAAAAAGAAAAGTAAATAATTCTTGGAGAACACACAAAAGATCAATTCCTCCGTATGTGCAGAGGTGGTTAGGTTAATATGACACACTGAAGAACAGGTAACATAACTGTCTTATATAATTAAGGTAAAAATGGAGCCTTGATCACACTAGAGCCATGATTTAGTCCTTTAGAATGTATATCCTCTCAACCTATTAAAGACTTAATGAAACGTCAAATAGCAAATGTAATGACTGGCACACAGTAAAGTGTAGGCTGTCACCTCACACACTATATTCTCAAGTGCTTGTTGCTCTGAGACTAGCTGATTTTTGATAAATTATCTACTGCCAAACTGAATTCTACTTTCTCATAACCTGTATTCTCTAAAATTATGTGTTAGCAGCTCGGGCATATGCATACTCAAGGAAGAGAGTTCCTATGACTGCATCTTATCAAAGAGCAAAAAAAACAAAACAAAAAAACACACTTAGCTTATCACTTTCAAATATGTAATACAGCTGAGGCTGCCGAAGCGTGGCTTAGGCATACTAAAACAGATGTAGCACATGATGACGCTATCAGTGTGATTCAGTTGCACTATCCCACCTCTACTTCAAATTGGTGGTAGGCAGGACCAATTCACAGGCCTAATGTTTGACATCTGGCATTACTAAATACTATACATTTCTAAGCCTGGTTCTGTAGGTTGTATCATTCCACTATTTCAACAGTGCCTTCTAATTTTCACCTAATTCACAGTTACTCAATTGAAAATATTGAGCAGATACAGAAAAGATACCTGCCTTTCTGGAGCTATCTGTTGTGTTTCACTGAAGAAACTTCAAGTCATGTACATTTTACAAGTTGCAAATAAAAAAAGAAACCAAAACAAGCTTTAAAAAGAAACCCTTCCTTTATATACCTGTGCGATAGAGTTCAGTAGCACCCCTGAAAAACCGGGGCAATGCTGCCTCCAATAACATGACAAAATCTTCAAGCTCTTCAGTAACTCCCACCAGAAAATATTCATTAATTAGGTTATACTTGGCTTGATCCATAGCCCACCTGCTTCCCACATTCCTGAAACCAAAGAAAAGGAATTAAAAGCCTGGTTGTGAAATCTGCTGAGTATTTTTGGTGCCTTTGACACCATTTATTACTGAGAAAATAAACATATGTATGTCCAAAGCCTCAATGCCCTTTTATTACATCCTGTGGGAGGCACACCTGTTTCTAATTTCCTTTGCTTCCATCTCCAATTTCTGCTCAACTATGCAGCGCTAATTCCGAATTTATCAGAGGACTCTTAACATGAACAACTTAGTTTGAGGACACTTTAAAAATGTATATAGATATAAAACATATATCCCTCCCATATGATTTAGTGTGTATTTAACTTTTTTAAGCTACTCTAAATTCTGTTCATTTAAGAGCTCTCTATTAAGGTGTAAACAATTTGTGTTTACTGCTTATTTTGTGAGCTTAGAGTTTTTGTGAGCTATACGTTTTCTGAAATTTCTGAGGAACAGAAAATTGATAAGAAATCGCTCTGCTAAGAATCTTTTATTTTTATTTTCATTTACATTGTTGGCTAATGCTATTAACACAAATTTGGCCCCAAATAAAGTATACTTTTGGGTTTGAATATTTTAGCATGAATATTCCTTATTCCAAATTCTAGTTCTGCCTTTAAGTGGTAGTATGATCTTGAACTGGTGGCTTCACCTTTCTTAATTTTGTTTTCTCAAACTATTTTAAAAAAGGGGGAGGGAAGCAGTGATTAATTGGTTTCTAAGGACCCTCCCAGTTCTGTTAGTCTATGAAACATACTAGAGAAATTCAATTAACATCTCCTCAAAAAATGCCCAATAGAGCAATAGTCTTTATTGTTCTAAGACAGGAATTGGCAAACTTTTTCTATAAAAGGCCAGAGGACAAATATTTTAGGTTTTGCAAACTACATAATGATATGGTTTGGATATCTGTCCCCTCTAACTCTCATTCTGAAATGTGATTCTCAGTGTGGGAGGTTGGGCCTGGTGAGAGGTTAAGTGGACCATGGGAGGCGGTCCCTTGTAAATGGGTTAGCACCATCCCCTTGGAGATAACTGAGTTCTTGACTCAGTTCGTTCATGAGAGATCTATTTATTTACAAGACTGGGACCTCTCCCTTCATTCTCTTGCTCCCATTCCTGCCATGTGATATGCTTGCTCCCACTTCACCTTCTGCCATGACTGTAAGTTTCCTGAGGCCTATATCAGAAGCCAAATGGATGTTGGTGTCATGCTTATACAGCCTGCAGAACCGTCAGCCAAGGTGTACCTTCCTCAGGTATTCCTTCATAGTAATGTAAGAATGGCCTAATAGAGAAAATTGTTACTAAGGAGTGAGGTGTTGCTGAAAATGGAAAAGTGGCTTTGGAACTGGGTAATGGGCAGAGGTTGGAAGAGTTGGAGGGCTCAGAAAATTGTTACTAAGGAGTGGGGTGTTGCTATAAAGATAGCTGAAAATGGAAAAGTGGCTTTGGAACTGGGTAATGGACAGAGGTTGGAAGAGTTGGACGGCTCAGAAAATTGTTACTAAGGAGTGGGGTGTTGCTATAAAGATAGCTGAAAATGGAAAAGTGGCTTTGGAAAACTGGGTAATGGGCAGAGGTTGGAAGAGTTGGAGGGCTCAGAAAATTGTTACTAAGGAGTGGGGTGTTGCTATAAAGATAGCTGAAAATGGAAAAGTGGCTTTGGAACTGGGTAACAGGTAGAGGTTGGAAGAGTTGGAGGACTCAGAAGAGGGAAACTTTTTGAAATTTCTTAGAGACAGGTTTAATGATTGTGACAAAAATGCTGACAGAAATATGGACAGTAAAGTCCAGGCTGATGAGGTCTCAGAGGGAAATGAAGTTATTGGGAACTGGGGTAAAGGTTGCTCCTGTTATGCCTTAGCAAAGAACCTGGCTGCATTCCAACCCATGAGAGCAGCCAAGTGGGCTGTACCCTACAAAACCATGGGGGTAGGGCTGCTCAAGGCCTTGGGAGCCCAGCCCACTCCTTGCACCAGGATGCAGGAGATAAAGTCGAGGATTTGAATCCAGGAAGCAGAGGTTGCAGAGAGCCGAGATCATGCCCCTGCACTCCAGCCTAGCCGATAGAGCAAGACTCAATCTCAAAAAATACAAAATAAAACAGGTGATGGGCCAAATTGGGTCTGCAGGTTACAACCTGTAGTTTGCCAATCCCTGTTCTAAAGAAATGATTAAAAATTGAGAAGGCATTTTTTATAGGCTTCCAATTATTATACTATTATGAGGCTTTGATGTAATCTATTGAGTAGGACCTTAAACTCCACGGCAATTTAATGATATACCTCAAATAATGAAGAAATTCCTTGTATTTCTCATTATGGTTTAAGGAAGAAATTTTGACTATGTTCCTTTTTTCTCCTATTTTTCCTATTAAAATGATTGAATGGAACAAATACATATGTAAAAATATTTTTAAAAATGAAAACAATACATTCTGAGGAAATAAATTTTTTTTATTAAAGTATAATTATTTTCCACTTGGTATTTACTAGCAAACTAAATCACAACCATAACTTTGGCTTCTCCTAAAGTCAAAATCAGTTTAACAGTAAAACCAGGTGAATTTTAACCCACTAAGCCTCTTCTTAATTTAACATGAATAGCTAAAACAGTAAGCTTGGGACAAAATAAGATTTATGATGTCTCTGGTCTCTAATTAAGAGCTTCACTGGAATACAGGAAAACATAACACCAAAAATAAGAAATATTAAAAACCAGCATCTGAGAAAACAATGCAAGGATATTAGGATATTACTCTACATTAGGAATCTTTTAAATGCATTTAAAAGTAACTGCAAAACTAGATATTACTCAATTACATGTTATTTTGAGTCTAGTCTTTGACCGATTTCCCTAAATCTAGCCCTTGTGAAATGAAACACAGATTATAGAGATAATAAGGACGATAATCAAATGTGAGCCAACTTTATCTCCCTACCAGCATTCGGAGCTATGGCCACAGAAGAATGGGATTTGAAGCCAGAGCTTCTCTGGAGCACAGTCTGAGCCACCCTCTGCTACACATTCATCAAAGGTCTGGAACAAAGACAAAGCAGCATAGGTAAGCCATAAATCCAAGTCTCACCTATCAAATATCTAATGTGGTAAATTATCAAATAAATGGATGAGAGTAGGTATGATGAGACACTCTTATTTTCTTTGGAGTCATATAAATTAATCACATACTGCCTTGTAACAGGCAGCTCTGAGGATATGGTTTAGACTCTTAGGATAGGTTGATCTGTCTGTCTGTCTGTCTGTCTATACCTTTATCTACATAACTTGCTTCATGTGCTTTTTAAATGTGTTATGTATTATGTTCTATCTTTCCAACTACAGTGAAAACTTCCTGAAGGGATCATGCAGTAGCATTTGTGTCCTCTAGAGCATATAGAATAGTGCTATATAAACCACTTGGACTTGTAAATGACTGCTGAAAAGATTGCACTTTGGGGATTTACAGGGGTATTAAAGGCATAGCTGTAATGGAGATGAAGACAGAGGAAGTAAAATATTTTCATGAGGCATTTGACTTTATTTCTGAAATTTTTAGATGGTCTGACTTAGATTTGCTAGCCTAGGCCATTTTCTAAAAAGTAGTTTTATTATTTGTGCCAAACTTTGTAGCTCATAAAAAGAAATAAGAAACAAAAACCTTATATATCTACCATATCCCAAACTATAGCTATTCAAATTTGAGTATTTGGTGATATTTTCTCAAAATGAATAAATTGTACCTGTCACTTGAAAGAACATCTGACAGTGTTGATACCGCAGGGGTTCTCACATGGGAGCTATTCTGACCCTCAGGTGATATTTGGTAATGTTTGAAGACAGTTTTGGTTCTCACAGCTGAGGTGTGGGGAATGCGACCAGGCAGAAGTAAGAGATGCTGGTAAATACCCTACAATGTATAGGAAGCTCCCCACAACAAAGAATAATCTGGCCGAAAACAACAGTGTTGAGATTGAGAAATCCTGTGATAGGCCAGTGATAAAAATTAAGCTTTCAAGCAAAAAAAAATTTTTTAGAAAACTTTTATCTGCCACCATAAGCTTGACAGTATCCCAATACTTAAAGACTTTTCTGATGAAATCAGTGGTGATACTAATAAATACGAGTTTTTAACACTGTATAACAAAATATGTTACATTTGAAAGGTCTGCATAACTCAATGAACCAGTATGTTCCAAATGACCAATGTATGATGTTTCAAAATTATGCTTGGTTAAGACTCATTCGAAGTGTAAAACATATTAACAGATTTTAACGGAGCAAAGTATAAAAAGTTCACTACTATGGTTTCAGATTCTACATTGCAACTAACTTTTGAAACTACCACTTGTCAAGTTTTAATGTAGTATTAGAGAATAGCCACAATTTTTTGAAAAGTCTATTAAAATCCTCCCTTTTTCAATTACGTATCTGTGTAAAGCTGGATTTCCTCTGTACAATTCAACCAAAAGAACATTTTGAACAAACTGAATTCAGGAGCAGATATGAAAATCAGCTGTCTAGCTTCTCAAGGTTCAATGCAAAACAAAACAAAACAAAACAGAAAAAGAAAAAAAAATCGGTTGTCTATAATAGGCCAGATGCTAAAACGATTTGCAGAAATGTAAACTGATGCCACTCTTTTCATTTATTTTGTCGAGGGAGAAATAGTTACTTTCACTAAAATATAATTTATGTTAACATAAGATGGCTTTACTATTGTTAAAACATAATACTTTAAAATTTTGTTCAGTAAATGGCAGAAAAAATTTTTTCAGTAAATTTACTGATATTGGTAAATATCAATAGATATAACCCAAAACAAAGCAAAAGCTATAAACAAAAGCTCTTTAAGGAATCCTTAATTTTTAAGAGTATAAAAGCAGTTCTTACATCAAAAAGTTTGAGAACTACTGATTTAACTGATATTCAATGCTCATCTTTGGATTACTTAATAATTAATTAATAATATTAATTATAATAGGGATAACTTAAATAATCCCTATTTTTGAGGTATTGGGCAGAGATTAAATTAAGTAAAACTCTAGTTCTAAAATGTGCAAATTTGAAATCTCCCAACTCAAAAGTCTTTCGTTCTTTACAAGATCAAGTGAAAGCTATTCTAGGTGCACATATATCTAAACTGTGTTTGAAGTGTAACCACCAAGCAGTTCAGTTTACTGGAATACTTCCATTTAAAACACAATAGTTCCCATAAGTGCTGAATTGAATACTGTTTAATACATCTCAGAGTATCACTTGAGGCGCAAATAATCTTCAATTTTATAGAAAGAAATCTATCTAAACTTTTTTGAGAATAAGTGCCATTGCAAGGTATTTCCAACATAATCATGGCCAGCCTTTAATCCCCATTATCTTTCTTTTTTTTTTTGGAGACGGAGTCTTGCTCTGTCACCAGGCTGGAGTGCAGTGGCACAATCTCGGCTCACTGCAACCTCCGCCTCCTGGGTTCAAGCGATTCTTCCGCCTCAGCCTCCCGAGTAGCTGGGACTACAGGCATGTGCCTCCACGCCCAGCTGATTTTTGTATTTTTAGTAGAGATGGGTTTCATGATGTTGGCCAGAATGGTCTCAATCTCTTGCCCTCGTGATCCGCCCATCTTGGCCTAAAGTGGCGGGATTACAGGACTGAGCCACCCGGCCCAGCCAAACCCCATTATCTTTCTAAAACCCTTCCAGCTTTAGAAATGTTATATGCATGCAGTCTTATCAACTTTACAGATATGAGTTTAATGAAAATTCTTGCCAGTTAAAGATGTGAAGGAGTTATTGGCAATAAACACCACTTTACTCATTAGGGTTACCAACATGTATGTCAGGAGAAACAAGTCAAAATTACTAGAAATGTCTAATTACCAATATGTTTCAAGACTGAAAAGGTACATTCTATCATAAAACAAAGTAATCTCTTATTTTTATAAATCAATTATTTACAGATAGCCCTGTCCTCATAAGAGGTAAGACAATGCAATAGTATTTTGCTGATGTTACCAACACTACATCTAAATAAACAGGCATATTAATGTGTATTTTATAAAGACATTAAAAAACAACAACAACAACAAAAACCCAGGCCTTATTATAGTCAGGGTGAAGAATAGTTAAAGCTCCAGGATGGTCTATCTACCTAAAACTTTCAAGGAGATGACATTAAAATGTCTGCCTGTCTTTCCTTTCCAACACTAATAGTACTTTAGTCAAAGGAGGGAGATTGATAATATTTACTGAGTCAATAGTTAGTATAAATAGGGCTAAACTTTTTTAAAAAAGAAAGCGCACAAGTAAATTTAGAAATAAATATTGATAAATTCTAAAGTAGTAAGTCATAAGAGTTATACTAATAGATTTTATAAAATTTTACAGAATCTCCATAATAAATATTTCTAGAAGAAAACAGATTTGGTTAGTTATCTGTGTTTGGATCAGTACCTTCTGCCTATAGCTTTGAGAATGAAGAAACAGCAATTTCTAGAAATCATTAAAAAGGAAAACAAAACAATAAACCACTGCCCCGTCATGTGACACAGAGAGTATATCTAACTCAGAAAAAAAATATTGTTGGATGTTAATTATCATAAAATACAAAATATCTGACATCACTACTGTGTGATACTTTAAGTTTAAAATGTACAGAATTCACAAATTCAACCATTTGTTAAGCACTTACAGGTAACCTAGGTATGATACAAAATACCGAGGAAACAAAGATGAATTAAATATATGCTTCAGGAAATTCACATTTTGGAGAAGACAATATATAAACTGGTAATCCAAATACCACAAAATAAATGCTTAAAAGAAAGAGATTTGAATGAAGTGCGCTGAGAGTCCTGAAAGAGATACAACTAACTGCCTGGAGGCATCAAAAAAGACTTTATGGAAGAGGTGATGTTTGAGCTAGGATCTTAAAGGTGGATAAAGCATTTTCCAGAGTAAAGGAAAAGGCATTCTCAATATAGGGAATAATACATGTGTAAAAAGTATGAAGCATTAGTAACTTAGTAAGTTTAGAGGATGGTGACATTTCAAGTGGCTGAAGCACTGGGCACCTAAAGGAAAACCAGACAGGAGAGCTAGGTCTGAGATCATGTCCAATTGTGTCTCCTACGTGTTAGATAATCTGTAAGCAATGAGGTCCCAGTAAAGGTCTTCCACCAGAAAAGTGACAAATCAGTTTGACTTCTTTGAAAAATAACTGGTAATACTCTAGAGAATGCAATTAAATGAAAGACAACCTGCATGTGAACCGGTTAAGAACTTTGTTGAGTCATTATTCTTGCCAGAAAAAAAAGAAAATAGCTGCTTTAGCAAAACAGTGTCCTTAAACTGATGATCACAAATATAAATTGCCATCATCAAGACTAACAAAACCAAAAAAAAAATACAAAAATATATCATATTAGTTAATAATTACAATAACTGCATAGAAAATTCTTAACAGAACCATAATAAAACAAGAGTCCACCCTGGAAAAGAAACATTTTTAAAAATCACAAAAAATATGTATATCACAATATATCAACTATGTAACTAGTCTTCATTTTGCTTCTTTATATTTTGGGTTGTTTTCAAAATTTCCACAATAAGCAAGTAATAAATTTTTAATTAACATAAATTTTAAAAGCACATTGTTCACTGCATTTCATAAACAATTATCTTTATAAAAATCTTAAAACTAAAAAATTACCTTTTTATCTCCTTGTTTTCGTCTCCGTAAGCCTGGTCTATAATCATCTCCAAATCTCAGAAAGTAATAATAAGACACTAGCCTCTCAATAGGATCTCTTATGACATTAATGTATATTGGTTTCTTCTTCACACCAAATCTGAAATACAACATAATTTCAAAGGTGAAATAAACATTTTCAATCTGTTTAGGAGTGCCCTGAAATTAGAAGTCTGAGGTACTGGTCCTATAAGGAAAGGAGAACAAGAATTAATTTAATTAATTTGTATATGTGGAGATTGGGAACTATTTCATGATTACTGATTATTCATGTCACAATAAAGTAAACAAGAAATATGAATTAAAAAATTATTTCTGGGCCGGGTGCAGTGGCTCATGCCTGTAATATCAGCACTTTGGGAGGCCAAGGTAGGCAGATCACAGGGTCAGGAGTTTGAGACCAGCCTGACCAACATGGTGAAACCCTGTCCTACTAAAAATACAAAAAATACAAAAATTAGCTGGGCATGGTGATGCGGCACCTGTAGTCTCAGCTACTCAGGTGGCTGAGGTAGAAGAATCACTTGAACCTGGGAAGTAGAGTTTGCAGTAAGCTCAGCACACCACTGCACTCTAGTCCGGGTGACAGAGTGAAACTCCATCTCAAGAAGCAAATAAATAAGTATGTCTGAAGATAAAGGAAAGGAGATAAAAATGAATAAAAAATAATTTTAAACTTTACCAGCAAGAATTATATAAAAGGCTGGGCATGGTGGCTCACGCCTGTAATCCCAGCATTTTGGGAGGCCGAGGTGGGTAGATCACGAGGTCGGAAGATAAGAGACCAGCCTGGCCAACACAGTGAAACTCTGTCTCTACTAAAAATAGAAAAAATACAAAAGTTAGCTGGGCCTGGTGGCACGCGTCTGTAATCCCAGCTATCTGGGAGGCTGAGGCAGGAGAATCCCTTGAACCCAGGAGGCAGAGGTTGCAGTGAGCCAAGACTGCGCCATTGCACTCCAGCCTAGAGACAGAGCGAGACTCTTGTCTCAAAAATAAAAAAAATTACATAAAATATTTTAATTCTGTGCCTTCATTATACTTTAAGTCCAAGTAGACAATCCCTTCTCAAATTATAACCACATATTACTATGAAAGAATTTAATATTTATAATTGTTAAATGAACTTATTTTAAAAATTGCTTTATATATATTCCTGAATAAATCATCTGGTGCTACAGAAAGTTTCAAATCTGCATTAACTATGTAGGATGATTTCTCACTTCTGGCTCATCAAACCAGCCAGATCTGATAGTGTTTTTTTGAACCCCAACAAAGGATACAGTATTAGTGAACAAAAGTGTGACCATGTCAATCTACCTTTGGTTGCTGTTTTTAAAGACAAGATGGAAGTGAAAGACACTAGGTTTTTGGCATTATTTCCTTAGGGAATGATAAAGAGTGGATGAAATACTGAAGATTTTTACTTTAGCAACCCTTGCATACCCTAGAATTGTACAACTGGCTGGCTCCCTATTTTAATATACTCCCTTGTCCCAGTCTTTTTTGTTACAGCTACCTTGATTCTTCCTTTTCCATTATTCTTCATTTAATACAATTACAAAGTCGTTTTGATTCTTTTGTAAGCTTTCTCACAGATGTGACCTGTCTTCATCATTCTTTCTCTTTATCACTTCTCTTTTTCTCAGCCTCTTGCTTAGATTACTGCAATAATACAGTTTTTTGCATCCAGTTTCTCTCCCTTTCAATTATCTTCCACACCAATTCTCAAAAGATGTTTCTAAACATTTGTTAAATCACTCTTCTTAGGAATCTGAAATAACTCTACTGATTAGTTGATACAAAATCAAAACTCCTCTGCTGGTTGTCTTAAGGTTCTTTTCTTTTATGTCTTAGGTACCACCTTACTGATCTTTTTCTTTAACTCTCCTCAAACAAGAAACCATTTATCTGTTATAGTTAGGTTGGCCTCTTTTATATCCTCCCATATCAATACTTACTCTATTTCTCTTTACATGCCTTTGCTTATTCTGTCTTCCTTGAGTGCCATTCTCATTTTTCTTTTCGTTTTCTACATTAATTCTTTCAAAAATACTTTCTGTATGTACCTAATATTACCAGATATAATACTATTCTGGGTACTAGGGATACAGCAATGAAAAAAAAAAAAGACTAAATTCATTGACCTTCTTGAGTTTTCTACTTGGGACAGACAGGCAATAAACTAAAAAGTATGTGTAACAGATGGTAAAAAGTACAAGAGAGAAAAATAATTCAGTGAAAGGGAATAAGGAGTGCTAAGGAAGTGAGGGTGAATACAATTCAGAATAGTGTTTTTTGGGAAGACATCACTAGTCTTATGTAATGAGGAAGGTACCACGTAAACATGAGGGAGAGTGTTCTGGAAAGATGGGATTTCCAAATAAGAGGCCCTTGAAGCAGCTAAGTGCCAGGTGTTTTGAGGAACAGCACGGAGATCAATCTACCTGAAGAATCAAAAAGGGAATACCACAGAAGATAAGAGAGGTGAGGGTGAGGTGGAATGAGTGCAGATTGTGTGGGCCTTTTACACTGTTACAAGCATTACTTTATATGGAGTCAGGAGGGAGGCCACTGAAAGATTTAAGCAGAGAAGCACAATGACACAACTCATATTAAAAGCTCATTGGCTGCTGTTTTGGAATAAACAGAGGGGCTATAACAAAATCTTGTGACCTTGTCTTCCTGATGATTCCAGCATACAGTTCTATTTGCTTTAATTTGACACCTCCTGTACCTAAGAGCTATCAAGCAACTTTACTCTTAGCTCATCCTACTAGTGTTTCTCCTGTCTTTCTACCCAACAGCATTATAAGTCACTTGAGGGTAGGCATAGTACCAATAATGCAGTAAAAATTCCTTTCACAATTTTTTAAAAGAAGAAAACAGTATTGTTGCAAATACATAACACTGTCATATTTGGTATTAGAGAGAAGTTCCACCAGGGCAGGGACCATTTCTCTCTTGTTCATGGCTTTATCACTAGTGCTCAGCACTGTGCCTAAACCACAGGTGCTGGGTATGAATAGAATTCGGTTGAAGAGACTGTTGTGAATTAGCCACTAACAAAAGGCTTTCCGTGAGAGGGTACATTGAGTAGTAAGAAAGTGAGGAGGCAAGAGCAATATATTGTTGCTCCTTTAGCTTACAGAGCTGAGAGGTTTTTAACAGGAAATTACAAGGAGAGAGTACAGGACAATGGGCTAATGATTCCATTCTTGAGACTGGGATTCCTGGGATTTCTTTCTATCCTCTCCCATTATTAGCCATTGCTCCATCCTGAGCCATTCCTTTGGAAATAATCTCCTTGCAGAAGAACTCCCACGAACCTTTACCAATGTTTCCTCCTTTCCCCTATTCCCGGACATGTGGAGCAGACAGCAGTTACAGGCAACAGCAAAAGGCAATATGGCATCTTACAAAACTCTTTTTGCTGTCCAGGAAAATGACTATCTGTGGATTGGCTTTGGGTGGCATTTATTAGGAAGTAAGATTTTAATGAGATATAATCTGTGAACTCATTTTGAAAATGGATATGAATTATTATATGCAACTTAGGGAACAGTTATGTAGACCCAAAGGGCTGGAAGCAAAAGATCATAACCGATAATGGGCATGATTAAAAATAACATGTGGTTGGGAGGCTGAGGCAGGCGTATCATGAGGTCAGGAATTCGAGACCAGCCTGACCAACATGGTGAAATCCTATCTCTACTAAAAATACAAAAATTCTGATGATAGGGTGTCAATGTTAGATCTTTCCTTGCTTCTCATGTGGGAATTTATTGCTATAAATTTCCCTCTAGACACTGCTTTAAATGTGTCCCAGAGATTCTGGTACGTTGTGTCTTCGTTCTCATTGGTTTTGAAGAACATCTTTATTTCTGCCTTCATTTCACTGTTTATCCAGTCAAATTCAAGAGCCAGTTCTTCAGATTCCATGAAGTTGTGCAGTTTTGAGTTAGTTTCTGAATTCTGAGTTCTAATTTGATTGCACTGTGGTCTAAAAGACTGTTATGATTTCTGTTCTTTTGCATTTGCTGAGGAGTGATTTACTTCCAATTATGTAGTCAGTTTTAGAGTAGGAGTGATGTGGTGCTGAGAAGAACGTATATTCTGTGGATTTGGGGTGGAGAGTTCTGTAAATGTCTGTTAGGTTTGCTTGGTCCAGGTCTGAGTTCAAGTCCTGGATATCCTTGTTAATTTTCTGTCTCGTTGATCTGTCTAATATTGACAGTGGGGTGTTAAAGTCTCCCACTATTATTGTGTGGGAGTCTAAGTCTCTTTGTAGATCATTAAGAACTTGCTTTATGTATCTGGGTGCTCCTGTATTCGGCATGTATATATTTAGGATAGTTAGCTCTTCTTGTTGCATTGATCCTTTCACCATTATGTAATGCCCTTCTTTGTCTCTTTTGATCTTTGTTGGTTTAAAGTCTATTTTGTCAAGAGACTAGGATTGCAACTCCTGCTTTTTTTTTTTTTCCTCTCCATTTGCTTAGTAAATCTTCCTCCATCCCTTTATTTTGAGCCTATATGTGTCCTTGCATGTGAGATGGATTTCCTGGATACAGCACGCTGATGGGTTTTGACTTTTTATCCAATTCGTCAGTCTCTGTCTTTTGACTGGGGCATTTAGCCCATTTACATTTAAGGTTAATATTGTCATGTGTGAATGTGATCCTGCCATTTTGATGCTAGATGGTTGTTTTGCCCAGTAGTTGACGCAGTTTCTTCACTGTGTCGACGTCCTTTACCATTTGGTATGTTTTTGGAGCGGCTGGTACTTGTTGTTCCTTTCTATGTTTAGTGCTTCTTTCAGGAGCTCCTGAAAAGCAGGCCTGGTGGTGATGAAATCTCCGAGCAATTGCTTGGTTCATAAAGGATTTTATTTCTCCTTTGCTTATGAAGCCTAGCTTGGCTGGATATGAAATTCTAGATTGAAAGTTCTCTTCTTTAAGGATGTTGAATATTGGCCCCCACTCTCTTCTGGCATGTAGGGTTTCTGCTGAGAGATCTGCTGTGAGTCTGATGGGCTTCCCTTTGTGGGTAACCCGACCTTTCTCTCTGGCTACCCTTAGCATTTTTTCCTTCATTTCAACCCTGGTGAAATGATGATTGTGTGCCTTGGGGTTGCTCTTCTTGAGGAATATCCTTGTGGTGTTCTCTGTACTTCCTGGGGCCTGCCTTGCTAGGTTGGGGAAGCTCTCCTGGATAATATCCTGAAGAGTGTTTTCCAGCTTGCATTCATTCTCTCCATCACATTCAGGTACACCTATCAAATGCAGATTAGGTCTTTTCACATAATCCTGGATTTCTTGGAGGCTTTGTTTATTTCTTCTTAATCTTTTTCTCTAATCTTGCCTTCTTGTTTTATTTCATTGAACTGATCTTCAATCTCTAATATCCTTTCTTCTGCTTGGTCGATTTGGTTATTGAAACTTGTGTATGCTTTGCGAAGTTCTCATTTTGTATTTTTCAGCTCCATCAATTCATTTATATTCCTCTTTAAGCTGTTTATTCTCGTTAGCATTTCGTCAAACCTTTTTTCAAGGTTCTTAGTTTCTTTGCATTGGGTTAAAACATGATCTTTTAGCTCAGAGAAATTTGTTATTACCTACCTTCTGAAGCCTGTTTCTGTCAATTCATCAGACTAATTCTCCATCCAGCCTTGCTCCCTTGCTGGTGAGGAGTTGTGATCCCTTGGAGGAGGAGAGGTGTTCTGATTTTGGGTATTTTCATCCTTTTTGCACTGGTTTCTTCCCATCTTTGTGGGTTTATCTACCTGTGGTTTTTGTGGTTAGTGACTTCCAGATGGGGTCTCTGAGTGGACGTCCTTTTTGCTGCTGATGAAGTTCTTTCTTTCTTAGTTGTCCTTCTAACAGTCAGGCCCCCCTTCTGTAGGACTGCTGGAGGTCCACTGCAGACCCTGCTTGCCTGGGGATCACCTACAGTGGCTGCAGAACAGTAAGGGTTGCTGCCTGTTTCTTCTTCTGTTATCTTTTTCCCAGAAGGATACCCGCCAGATGTCAGCCTGAGCTCTCATTATGAGGTGTCTCTTTGGTTATACGGGGGTCAGGGAGCTGCTTGAGGAGACACTGTCCCTTATAGGAGCTCAAGTGCTGAGATATGAGCTCTGTTGTTCTGTTCAGAGCTGCTGGGCAGGTAAGTTTAAGTCTGCTGCAGTGGAACTCATAACTGCCTTTTTTTCCCAGGTGCTCTATCCCGGGAAAGAAAGAGCTAGAGAAGCAAGATCAAAAAAACTCAAAAGCTAGCAAAAGACAAGAAATAACTAAGATCACAGCAGAACTGAAAGAGATAGAGACACAAAAAACCCTTCAAAAAATCAATAAATCCAGGAGCCGGTTTTTTGAAAAGATCAGCAAAATACACAGACCACTAGCCATATTAATAAAAAAGAAAAGAGAGAATAATCAAATAGATGCCATAAAAATGATAAAGTGGATATCACCACAGATTCCACAGAAATACAAATCACCATCAGAGATTACTACAAACAACGGTATGCACATAAACCAGTAAACCTGGAAGAAATGGATAAATTCCTGGACACTTACACCCTCCCAGGGCCAAACCAGGAAGAAGTTGAAACCCTGAATAGACCAATAACAAGGGCTAAAGTTGAGGCAGCGATTAATAGCCTACCAACAAAAAAAAGCCCAAGTCCAGATGGGTTCACAGCTGAATTCTACCAGACATACAAAGAGGAGCTGGTATGACTCCTTCTGAAACTATTCCAATCCAAAAAGAGGGAATCCTCCCCAAATTATTTTATGAGACCAACATCATCCTGATACCAAAACCTGGCAAAGACTCAACAAGAAAAGAAAACTTCAGGCCAATATCCCTGATGAACATAGATGCAAAAATCTTCAATAAAATACTGGCAAACTGACTGCAACAGCACATCCAAAAGATTATCCATCACAATCAAGTAGGCTTCATCCTGGGAATGCAAGGCTGGTTCAAAATATGCAAGTCTATAAACATAATCCACCACATAAACAGAACCAAAGACAAAAACCACATGATTATCTCAATAGATGCAGAGAAGTCCTTTGACAAAATTCAACAGCCCTTTATGCTAAAAACTCTCAATAAACTAGGTATTGACAGAACGTATCTCAAAATAATAAAAGCTATTTACGACAAACCCACAGCCAATGTCATACTGAATGGGCAAAAACTGGAAGCATTCCCTTTGAAATCTGGCACTAGACAAGGATGCCCTCTCTCACCACTCCTATTCAATATAGTATTAGTTCTAGCCAGAGCAATCAGGAAAGAAAAAGAAATAAAGGGTATTCAATTAGGAAAGGAAGAAGTCAAATTGTCTCTATTTGCAGATGACATGGTTGTATATTTAGAAGACCCTATTGTCTCAGCCCAAAATCTTCTGAAACTGATAAGCAACTTCAGCAAAGTCTAGGATAGAAAATCAATGTGTGAAAATCACAAGCATTCCTATACACCAATAACAGACTTAAAGACAGCCAAATCAAGAGCGAACTGCCATTCACAATTGCTACAAAGAGAACAAAATACCTAGGAATACAACTAACAAAGGATGTCAAGGACCTTTTTAAGGAGAACTACAAATCACTGCTCAACAAAATAAGAGAGGACATAGACAAACATTCCATGCTCATGGTTAGGAAGAATCAGTATTGTGAAAATGGCCATACTGCCCAAAGTAATTTATAGATTCAACGCTATCCCCAGCAAGCTAGCAATGACCTTCTTCACAGAACTGCAACAAAACACCTTAAACTTCATATGGAACCAAAAGAGAGCCCGCATAGCCAAGTCAATTCTAAGCAAAAAGAACAAAGCTGGAGGTATCACACTACCTGACTTCAAACTATACTACAAGGCTACAGTAATTAAAACAGCATGGTACTGGTACCAAAACAGAGATATAGACCAATGGAACAGAACAGAGGCCTTGGAGACAATGCCACACTTCTGCAACCATCTGATCTTTGACAAACTTGACAAAAACAAGCAATGGGGAAAGGATTCCCTGTTTAATAAATGGTGTTGGGGAAACTGGCTAGCCATGTGCAGAAAGCAGAAACT
>PVKP010016053.1:0-49070 GCA_004027715.1 Plecturocebus donacophilus | reverse complement strand
TTTTTTCATTAGGATTGTCTTGACTACTTGGGCTCTTTCTTTGGTTCCATATGAAGTTTAAGGTGTTTTTTTCCAGTTCTGTGAAGAAGGTCAATGGTAGCTTGATGGGGATGGCATTGAATATACAAATTACTTTTGCTAGTATGGCCATTTTCACAATATTGATTCTTCCTAGCCATGAACATGGAATGTTTTTCCATCTGTTTGGGTCCTCTCTCATTTCCTTGAGCAGAGATTTGTAGTTCTCCTTGAAGAGGTCTTTCACATACCTTTTTAGTTGTATTTGTAGGTATTTCATTCTCTTTGTAGCAGTTGTTAATGGAGTTGGCTCAGGATTTGGCTCTCCATCTGTTATTGGTGTATAGGAATTTTTGTGATTTTTGCACAATGATTTTGTATCTTAAGAGTTTGCTGAAGTTGCTTATCATCTTGAGATTTTGGCCTAAGACAATGGGATCTTCTAAATATAGAATCATGTCATCTACAAATAGAGACAATTTGACTTCCACCTTTCCTAATTTAATATCCTTTTCTTTTTCTTGCCTGATTGCCCTGGCCAGAACTTCCAATACTACGTTGAATAGGAGTGATGAGAGAGGGCACCCTTCTCTTGTTACAGTTTTCAAAGGGAATGCTTCCATTTTCTGCCTATTCAGTATGATACTGGCTGTGGGTTTGTCATGGATAGCTTTTATTATTTTGAAATATGTACCATCAACACCTAGTTTATTGAGAGTTTTTAGCATAAAGGGCTGATGAATTTTGTCATAGGCCTTCTCTGCATCTATTGAGATCATCATGTGGTTTTTGTCTTTGTTTCTGTTTATGTGGTAAATTACATTTATAGATTTGTGTATGTTGAACCAGCCTTGCATCCCTGGGATGAAGCCTACTTGATTGTGATAGATAAGCTTTTTGATGTGCTGTTGGATTCAGTTTGCCTGTATTTTACTGAAGATTTTTGATCAATGTTCATCATGGATATTGGCCTGAAACTTTTTTGTTTAGTTGTAGCTCTGCCAGGTTTGGTATCAGGATGATGTTGATCTCCTAAAATGAGTTTGGGAGGATTCCCTCTTTTTGTATTATTTGGAATAGTTTCAGAAGGAATGGTACCAGCTCCTCTTTTTTGTCTGGTAGAATTCAGCTGTGAACATGTCTGGTCCTGGACTTTTTTTGGTTGGTAGAGTTTCAGTTGCTGCCTCAACTTCAGACCTTGTTATTGGTCTTTTCAGGGATTCAACTTCTTCCTGGCTTAGTCTTGGGAGGGTGTAAGTGTCCAGGAATTTATCCATTTCTTCTAGATTTACTGGTTTATGTGCATAGAGTTGTTTGTAGTAATCTCTGATGGTAGTTTGTATTTCTGTGGAATCAGTGGTGATATCCCTTTTATCATTTTTTATTGCATCTATTTGATTCTTCTCTCTTTTCTTTTTTATTAGTCTGGAATATTCATTTCTAAACCCACTCTTTTTTCACCACACTATGTTACCTTTCTAAGAAAGGAAATGAAACAAAAAAGAGTCTCTTTTCTACTGAATCCAGAGAGTACTGCAAAGTTTACTGTTTCCGATTTACTTGACATGTCTGTTGATCTTCAAATTTACTTGCATATATGGGAGGTAAGGTCCCATGGGGAAATTAATAACTTCAGACTATTCAGATAAAGATGTAAATCACTATTGAATCCATTATTTGGTAAAAAATACAGAAAATTTTGGTAATTCGCTGTATTATTTTATATAATGGTAGTGACAATTGTTTACTTAATAACAATGGTTTCTGTAGGGTTCAGCACTCACCATTATTACCTATCATCTTCACTTTTTATTGTGTTGGAATAGCCATATTTCCTTTTTTTTATTCTTTTAAGAGTGAGCTTATTTAAAATTAGTATATAAATTTACAACTTTTTCTTTATTGAAATGAGAAAGAAAGTAGCTTGTTTTGAATTTCAACATTGCTGAGAATTTGCTGTATCAATTTCTAGCTAAAGATTTTTTAACAACTCCAAAGGAAAGTTCATTGTTGGGAAGTATTTACTATGCAACATATTGAAAATTTAATTGTAATACTATTTCCTGAAAGGTTAATTGGCTTTCTTTCCCACAAACAATAATTGCACTCAACTATGAACTATATGGTCTCCAGCTTCTAAAATAAGAGCTAACACATGGAAAGTTATAATTTCATGAAAATTATTTTCTCATGTATGAAAAAATTGAGGTACAACTAGGTTAACGAAATGCTTTTGAGAATTTTGAGGACATTAAACAAACAAACAAAAAAAAGAAATATCCCAGCACCAATGAAAGGCAACAGTTAGACAGGGCTCTTGTAATGTCTCCTGCTTGTCAGATGTGTTCTTTGGAGCCTGTTAGAACAATATTAATTTCACATTATATCTGATCCTCATGAAATGAATTGCTGCTGTATTGTACATCTTATGGGATGTTTAAAAGAGTTTACATCTTGCTGTGGAAGTTAAATATTTTCATGAAATCTTGGTTGAACTTTTAGGAACAACCCACAGTTCTTGCCTGTTGTTAGGTGTGACAATGGGCAATAAAAAGAATATTTTGTTCCTTGCTTTCTTAGTGCAGTCAACTTTTTAAAGACAGAAAGACACACTTATCTTCTAAGAGCCCACAAGGATTATGACCTGGGTAGGAATGAACTGCAGTACTGTATCTAAGTGATATAGCAGAGTATATCACTGTCCTGTCAAGAGGACAGGAATTGCATGTAGTGTTCTACTCTACAACTTTAAGACTACAACTTTAAGACCTTAGCCAATTTACTTCCTCATCTGTAAAATGGAAATAAAAGTAACTATATTGTGGTGTTGGTATAAGAATCAAAAGACCTAACATATATGAGTGTTCAGTAGATAGTAGGAACTCCACAAATTTTTACTGTTCCTTGATTTAAGAGAATTAGAAGGACCCAGGGAATCAGTGGAGAGGACACTCAATAGGAAAAATTTAATATTTATGATGGATCATTGTTTTCCTAATTATGTGAATGTAACTATTATATATAAAATATCACAAGCTTCAGAGGTGAAAGAAGTAGGTTATAGTAACAATTGCTACTAAGTAGCTCTGTAGGTAAGTTGGTTACCATTTCTATAAAAGGAGGGTGTTGGGCTAAATTAGGCTTTCCAGATCTTAATTTTTTTATTTATTTTAAATGGCTCTTTAAAATATGAATTTTATTTTTTAAATCCACATATGTAATATGTTTATCAATTCTTATTTAGTAAGAAATTCTTGATGAGAAGCTAACTCTGTGCAAGGCACTGCCCTAAGCATAGGGTATATAAAGACAGCAGTCCTTGTTCCTCAAAAATCCTGCAGTAGAGATAGATAAGTATAGGTCCCCGAACAGTAAACAATGACCACGTTGACACTTCAGAAAATAGTCAACTCATTTTTATAAGAGGAAAAGAGAGTCATCTATGTGTTTACTCAGTTACTCATACAATTTTTTTGAATTTCTATTGAATGTCAGGTATTATGATAACTGCCGTGATATTCATGGAATTTATAAGCAGAGTTTTTCAGAAGAAATTGGATGTACTTTCTGAAGAGAGAGATCTAGGCTAAAGACAAATGCCTTGGGATTTGAAGTCATGCAGATAGATGAACTTTTGGAGAACTCAAACATTTAAGGAGAGGGCAGAAGAAATGTGCCCCCAAATAATTCTGAAAAAGAGGTTTTAGGGAAGTGAGGGAAATATAGGAGTTATTTGGGTTGTGGAAGCCATGATAGCAGAGAGTTTCTGGAAGGGTAAATGGGCAAATAGTGGTGAGAAATATTATAAGATGTGAATTTAACAGTTGGAAGTATTTTGATATTTATAAGAAGAGTCTTAGTGAATGAGTCAGGATGGAAAAAATGTTAAAGCATGTTGAAGAATAAACAGCACATATATAGAAATCCAGCCAGAGTAAATTATTGCTTTAAAAATTTGATTGTCAAGGTAGGGCAAAATTGTGATATGTTCTAATGGGGAGCATTAGATAGAATGTACAGAGGATCAAAGACACGGAGATTAGGTTCCAGACTTTTAGAGTGTTTGTCTGGTTCTCTCCTCCTAATTCTTTACATTGCACTTCAAGATGGAAATATCCAATTATTTTAATTTCCGTGATTGGTGCTCTTTAATCTACTCAACCAGTTACTTCGGTAACATTTTAAGGGCTTCTGCTAGTGCTCTGAAGTGCTTTTGCATTTCACAAGGAGTTAGTGAGACTTATAGTCAAACAATGACATAAGTATGTATTGAAATGTGTGCCTTGAATAAGGTCATGTGTCTCTGTAAAATCTACACTAGGAAAATAATTTTTATTTTTTGTTTTCCTGTGAAAGAGTAATGAAGCAGCTTCCTTTTGTGGAAATTTGAAAGAGTTCAGTCAAAGCTCTCATAGTAAGTACTATGATTCAAATATTTGTCCCCTCCAAAAGTCATGCTGAAATTTAATTCTCAATGTCGTAATATTGAGAGGCAGGGGATTTAACAGGGCTCTGCTCTCATGAATGAATTAATCATGAATAAATGGATTAATGGGTTATCATGGGAAGGGAACTGATGGTTTTATAAGAGGAAGACAGACCTGAGCTGGTAAACTAGCATGCTCCGTCCCCTACCAAGTGATACCCTGTGCCACCTGGCCCCCTCCAGAGAGTTCCCACTAGGAAGCAGACTCTTACCAGATTCAGTCCCCTGATTTTGGACTTCTCAGCCCCGATAACTGTAAGAAATGCATTCATTTTCTTTATAAATTACCCAGTTTCAGGTTTTCTGTTATAAGCAACAGAAAATAGACAAAAACAGTAAGTCCAAGAATTTTGAAAAACTTCTATAGTGAAGTCTGACCTAGTTAACAATTATTTATTACTGTATCTTCAGCTTCTTTTCTTTGTCCTCCCTAGTGAATAAATTGCAGAGATGTATGCGCTAAAATATTTCCCTGAGTTCAACTTCAACCTAATATGCTGATCTCCAACTCAGAAGGACATGTGGTTTGGATGCAATACAGTATGTAGTTTTTGAAAACAGGATGATAACCACTGTGAGGGAAGCCGATAGCCTTCTGGTCTCTGGAGAAGTCAGATCAGCAGGAAGGCTGTTAGTACAAACACAGGGCCGAGCTTTCAGCTGGCTTGCCTTGCCAGGAAGTTTGTTTGTTTTTCTTTTACTCTGTTCCCAGTGACAACACTGCTTCTGGTCTGGATAGTGCTTTTTCTTTCTTTTTTTCCTGAACACATTCCACCCCTCCCCAACTTTAATAGTTTAACAAATGTCATATGGAGAAAGTATCACAGCTCTTAACTAGGCACAGTTCCCGTTTCTCCACAGGAGACTTGCCTAATTTCCACTTGACTTCCTGGAATCTCACATCCTTCACTTGGATGTGGCTGCCAGTCTTGCTAGGAAGCAGGTTCTTTGCTCTTACAGTGTTGAGATATCTAAGAAAACAACTCTTGTTTTTAGATACCTTTTTAAAGAGAGAGACTGTTCATTTTGGGCGGCAATCATTATCTCTTAAAAGAAAAGCACTGTGTTTTATATTCAGTTTATTGCACTAATCAAATTGTTGAAGCTGATTCAAAAGGCACATGTTAATGGATCTATGTGAAGACCATGAAAATAATAATGTGGATCTAGCTAAATGTTGTACTGTTTTGAAAAATATGAATTATAACTTAGTAAAGGCAGATTTGATGAGACTTAGTGTATTGCAGCCAAATCCCATAAAGTTAGAAAAATTGATAGACTTCCTTTGCTCCGACCAATGGAATTTGGTCAGTGAATTTCTTATTTTAACTTGGCTAGTAAGAGTCTGCCTTTACTGAAACATTGCAGAGTGCTACAAAATGATGAAACTATTAATCTGTATTCTAAAGGAAAATGATCTGTTTTTTTAGAGTCTCATGTGTCATTGAAGAAGGCTCCTAGAATATGCAGCAAAAAAATAATTGTGAGGGAGAAGAGGTAATCATGGTGTGTTGAAGTGGTAACATTTATTTTTTTTAAGAGGTGGTAGGCTTAGGTAGAGTTCAGCGCAAGCACAACTGGGATAAGTCTTCTGGTAATCTCAGAAACCTTTAATTCATATATTCTGTGAGAATGTAACATGAAATGGAGATTGAGGTCTCTGAAGCGGGCAATGGGTACAATAGTGAGAGAAAATAATGAATGTCTTAGTCTTATTTTTAAAAGTTGCTTACCATTACACTTTTGGGGGTAGGTTGGAGGTAGTAAGATAGTCTGAAATATGATATAGATGTAATGCAAGTCTATTATTTCATCATTATCTATGAATTTTTAAATTATTTGTTCATGTTTAGAATTATAATGTTTACCTAAGGAGCTTGTTGCCATTTGCTTTGAAAAATTAATTCTGTTTACAAATTAGGTTTGGTATGAAATGCATGCAGTTTTAGAATTAAGAATAATTTATTCCTATCCCCAGTTTCGTTGATGAAGAAATTGAGGTTTGAAGAGACTGAGTGACTGGTCCAGGGACACATAAAAATGTGTTGGCTAAGAAGGCAACTAATTGGTAATATGATTCTCTGTTCAGTACTTTCCTTCTGCTTCACATTTTCCATATACCTTAAATGATTTAGTGTGTGTGTGTTTGTGTGTTCATGTGTGTGTGTGCGAGTGAGGTGTGTGACACAAAATTGGTCATATTGCATATGCCTCATGACACTTGTGTAGGAGGATTTCTACTACTAGAAGAGTATCTACTGCTCAAAATATTACATTTCTAAGTATTAAGGGGGGCTATTAAATAACATAAAATTGTACTTGAAAGTGAGATCACTTTTCTGCCTATAGATATTTCACTAAACTTTTATATACACAAATACAGAATTGCTTTAGAAATGAAAAAATAATTGTGTATGTTAGATTTCATACATACAGTTTTTCCCTCTTTTCTTCTATTTCTCTTTCTTTTTCTCTCTCCTCCTCCCTCTCTTGCTCCCTTCCTTCCCATCTTCTTTCTCCCTCTATCACTTCCTTTCCTTCTTTCCTTTCCTTTCCTTTCTCTCTTCCTTTTTTTTTCTATTGATGATAATAATTTCTCAAGACCATCAAAAGATAAGATTACAACAAATTTAGTTTAAAGATCTTCATTGGCTTTAATTTGTAATTCCAGAATTGGGCAATATCTCATTCTGTGAAACAAAGAGTGCTCCTATGAGCCAAGCAGAGAAGCTTGGCTTTGCAGACAGGAAAAGGATGAGGAAAGCAGAATTAGAAATAAAAAAGAAGATTGTTCCTTCAAAGTTCCTTTTCCTGTAAAGGTTAAAGTAGTTGGGATTTTCTTATTATTCCTGGCAAAAAGCAGCCCGTTTGGGATATCTTTCTCTTTCTCCTGTTTTCTCAGAAACTCAGTTAAACAAGTTAGTTTTGGGTTGGTGGTGTGGAACTTTAGTATAAGTGACTCCATTTTGGTTTTATCTGTTGGGCCTAGTGCAAGAGTGTAGTTTAAACTAAAAGCCTCTTATAAATTTATTTACCAAGACCATCAAGCCATTGCACTGCAGAACATAAATTGCTATATCCGTGGTGAGTTTGAGTAAGTAGTATATAGGCAGATAAATATAATAACATTCACTTTTGAATCAAACATTTAAATTTACATACTATCTTCTTATATATCATTTCATACGATCCTCATATAACTTTGTGAGGCAGATGTGTTTTGAAGGAAGGAAGCTTGGCATGAAGCTATATGCCAAGTCCACAAATAGGATTTCATGCCTAGGAGCAGCCATTACATTGTAGGGTCCAAGGGAAAACTTTTCCTTTTCCCCCTGAAGGTTCACTGAAAATCAACTGTCAAAAGGCAGATTAATAGGAAAAAAGATATACAAAATTTATTAATAGGCAACTTGTGCATGGGATTATACAAAATATGGACTCAAATACGGACCAGATGGTTGATGCTCAAATACTTTCTCATAGAGTAGAGATGTAAGGACCTGGGATGCAGACATTAAGGGAAGATGAGGGGCAGAGTTGCATAGGGAAAATGTTGTCTTATTATGCAGATAAAGTTCCCCAGGTACTCTCTTGGAATTTCCTTCAGAAGAATAGATGAAAAGTCTGTCTAAGCAAGGCAGCAACTCCCAGTTTCTTCTCTTCTCTGGTAGTTTATCTTTCCTGGTTATTTGATGAGATCCTCGGGAAGAGAGTTTAAGACAGTAGTATTTCTTTTGGAAAGAAGTTTTCTTGGTCAAGTAAGGAAATTCCAGAGAGAATCCCTCCTTATATTTGGATGGGGTTGAGGACAAGACAAGCTTACAGGGACCTTGGTTCTGAGATACCTTTAAAGACCTCTACACGTTTAAACAGCCAGGCTTTGGGGAATCACTTTCTAAGACCTAACAGTAGGACCTCTGGCAACTTAGTGAAGAACAAGGTGAGTTTGTCTGGCATGTTCCTCTTTGGCAACATACTGACTTCATGATGTACAATTCTTGAAATTCTCTCCTTCCATTGGGTTCCCTCAAGGTCCTAAGTGACCTTCAGGTAGATGTAACTCAGCCTGCACCTCCAGCTACTCTCTCTATAGTGCTTCTTCTTTATAATGTTTCCAGATCATTTTCCATCCCCTTCACCTTCTATTTTCATATTTGCTAACAGAAATTGAGTCAGAGTACTAATCACTGTTTTAATCATTGCAAAAATATATTCTTAAAATATTCCTTTTCTTTAAGAATAAGGACTGTACTACCATGGGAATTTCCTGCAGCAAAGGACAGGGGAGATATTTGAAGTAAGAAGCACTCAAAAATGGACAGCAGCCTGTCCTGTCCTTCATTAGGGAATTCCTTGACTAGCTATCTGAAGAGGCAAAAAGAAGTGTCATTAATGATTTTGAAAAGGCATATGGGGATCATCTCTTCTTTTAGTCTGAACAGTCCTGGAAATGAGATTCTGAAATATAGCCACTGCCCTAATCTCCCAGAAGTAATAGCTTTGGCAAAAACTAAAAGTAAAATCCCTGTTTCCTTTACAGATAATGGGTTAAGATAAAATGCTTTATCCCTATTATAGCTAAGGGACATTGTTAAATTGTTTTATTCAGTAGAAATGAAAGAGAAAGATGTGGTAAAATTATTATATACATGGAGTGTTGGTGTGTCTATATTTGTATGGAATGGTAAGAAGTGATAGGCAGAGTAATAGCCCCCAGATATCGCCATGCTCTTATCCTTAGTTACTTTACATGGAAAAGGGGACTTTGTAAATGTGATTAAGATTAAAGATGTTGAGAAGAGGTCATCCTGTGTTATTCTGATGGTCCTAATATAAGCACATAATTCCTTCAAAGCAGAGAAACTTCCTGGCTGTAGAAAACAAGAGAAATGATAGCGTGAGAAGGACTCAACTTGCAGTTACTGACTTTGAAGTTGGAAGAAGGGATCACAAGCCAAGGAATGTGGGCAGAAGCCAGAAAGCTAGAAAGGGGAAGGAAACAAATTCTACCCAAGAGCCTCCAGAAATTAATGAAGTCTAGCTGATACATTGATTTAAGCCCAGTGATACCATGTTGAATTTCTGACCTGAAGAACTGTAAGAGAAAGATTTGTTAAGAAGGGTACTGACATTTTAAGAGTATTATGAACAACTGCTAAATGAGGTTAGTAGCAATAGTTAACACTTTTATAATGCCTCACATACATTACACATTTTTCTAAGTATATTTTTCTTACACTCCTATAAAGATACTACCGGAGATTGGGTAATTAATAAAGGAAAGAAGTTTAATTGACTCACAATGCTACATGGCTGGGAGGCCTCAGGAAACTTATAATCATGGTGGAAGGTGCATGGGAAGCAAGGCACATCTTACATGGCAGCAGGAAAGAGATAGAGCAAGCACAAAGAGGGAACTGTCAGATACTTAAAACCATCAGTTCCAATGAGAACTCCCTAACTATGATGAGAACGGCATGGAGAAAATCATTCTTGTGACCAAGTCACCTCTCAACAGCTCCCTGCCTTGGCACCTGTGGTTTACAATTCTAGATGAAATTTGGGTGGGGACACAAAGTCAAATCATATCACATATTAACCCTCATAATCTAATATCTTCTCATTCTTTTTTTTTGTACTTTAGATTCTGGGGTACATGTGCAGATCATGCAAGATTGTTGAATAGGTACATTCATGGCAAGGTGGTTTGTTGCCACCATCCTCTCATCACGTATACCTGACATTTCTCCCCACGTTATTCCTCCCCCACCCTCCCTTCCAGTATCCCTCCCATAGCCCCCCGCCAAGAGATCCCAGTGTGTGCTGCTCCCCTCTTTGTGTCCAAGTGTTCTCATTGTTCCACACCTGCCTATGAATGAGAACATGCAGTGATGGTTTTCTGTTCTTGTGTCAGTATGCTGAGAATGATGGTTTCCAGATTCATCCATGTCCCTACAAAGGACACGAACTCATCATTTTATATGGCTGCATAGTATTCCATGGTGTATATGTGCCACATTTTCCTTGTCCAGTCTATCATCGATGGGCATTTGGGTTGGTTCCAGGTCTTTGCTATTGTAAACAGTGCCGCAATGAACATGCGTGTGCAT
Source organism: Plecturocebus donacophilus (assembly GCA_004027715.1). Lineage (NCBI taxonomy): Eukaryota > Metazoa > Chordata > Mammalia > Primates > Pitheciidae > Plecturocebus > Plecturocebus donacophilus. Next base: position 38,456 of record PVKP010016053.1, on the reverse strand, counting down.
GTGTCTTTATAATAGAACAATTTATGGTCCTTTGGGTATATACTCAGTAATGGGATTGCTGGGTCAAATGGAATTTCTATTTCTAGATCCTTGAGGAATCCCCACACTGTCTTCCACATGGTTGAACTAATTTACACTCCCACCAACAGTGTAAAGGTCTTCTTATTTCTCCACATTCTCTCCAGCATCTGTTGTCTTCAGATTTTTTAATGATTGCCGTTCTAACTGGCAGGAGATGGTATCTCAGTTTGGTTTTGATTTGCATTTGTCTAATGACTAGCGATGATGAGCATTTTTTCATATTTTTTTTGGCTTTATATGTCTTCTTTGAAAAGTGTCTGTTCATATCCTTTGCTCACTTTTGGATGGGTTTTTTTTTTTCCTGTAAATCTGTTTCAGTTCTTTGTAGATTCTGATTATTAGCCCTTTGTCAGATGGGTAGACTACAAAAATTTTTTCTCATTCTGTTGGTTGCCAGTTCACTCTAATGATTGTTTCTTTTGCTGTACAGAAGCTCTGAAGTTTAATTAGATCCCATTTGTCTATTTTGGCTTTTGTTGCCATTGCTTTTGGTGTTTTAGTTATGAAGTCTTTGCCTATGCCTATGTCCTGAACGGTTTTGCCTAGGTTTCCTTCTAGGGTTTTTATGGTGTTAGGTCTTATGTTTAAATCTTTGATCAATCTGGAGTTAATTTTTGTTTAAGGTACATGGAAGAGATTCAGTTTCAGCTTTCTGCACATTGCTAGCCAATTTTCCCAACACCATTTATTAAACAGGGGATCCTTTCCCCATTGCTTGTTTTTGTCAGGTTTGTCAAAGATCAGATTGTTGTAAATATGTGGTGTTGCTCCAGAGGCCTCTGTTCTGTTCCACTGGTCTATGTCTCTTTTGATACCAGTACCATGCTGTTTTGATTACTGTTGCTTTGTAGTATAGCTTGAAGTCTGGCAGCATGATACCACCAGCTTTGTTCTTTTTGCTTAGGATTGTCTTAGCTATGTGGGCTCTCTTTTGGCTCCATATGAAGTTTTAACTGGATTTCTCTAGTTCTGTGAAGAAGGTCATTCATAGTTTGATTGTGATAGCATTGAGTCTATAAATTACTTTGGGCAGTATGGCCATTTTCACGATATTGATTCTTCCTAACCATGAACATGGAATGTTTTTCCGTCTGTTTGTGTCTTCTCTTATTTCCTTGAGCAGTGGTTTGTAGTTCTCCTTGAAGAGGTCCTTTACCTCCTTTGTTAGTTGTATACCTAAATATTTTATTCTATTTTTGGAATTGCGAATGGAAGTTCACTTGCAAAACAGATTTGGCTCTCTGTTTGTCTGTCATTGGTGTATAGGAATGCTTGTGATTTCTGCACATTGATTTTGTATCCTGAGACTTTGCTGAAGTTGCTTGTCAGCCTAAGGAGAGTTTGGGCTGAGACAATGGGGTCTTCTAAATATACAATCGTGTCATCTGCAAATAGAGACAACTTGACTTCCTCCTTTCCTAATTGAATACACTTTATTTCTTTTTCTTGCCTGATTGCTCCGGCTAAAACTTCCAGTACTATATTGAATAAGAGTGGAGAGAGAGGGCATCCTTGTCTAGTGCCAGTTTTCAAAGAGAATGCTTCCAGTTTTTGTCCATTCACTATGATATTGGCAGTGGGTTTGTCATAAATAGCTTTTATTATTTTGTGATAGCTTCCATCGATACCTAGTTTATTGAGAGATTTTAGCATAAAGTGCTGTTGAATTTTGTCGAAGGCCTTCTCTGCATCTATTGAGATAATCATGTGGTTTTTGTATTTGGTTCTATTTATGTGGTGGATTATGTTTATGGACTTGCATAAGTTGAACCGGTGTTGCATCCCTGGGATGAAGCCTACTTGATCATGATGGATAAGCTTTTTGATGGGCTGTTGCAATCAGTTTGCCAGTATTTTATTGAAGATTTTTGCATCTATGTTCATCATGGAGATTGGCCTGAAGCTTTATTTCTTTGTTGAGTCTCTGCTGGGTTTTGTTATCAGGATGATGTTGGTCTCATAGAATGAGTTGGGGAGGATTCCCTCTTTTCGTGTTTTTTGGAATAGTTTCAAAATGATTGGTACCAGCTCCTCTTTGTACATCTGGTAGAATTCAGCTGTGAACCCATCTGGACCTGGACTTTATTCAGGGTTTCAACTTCTTCCTGGTTAGTTTTGGTAAGGTGCAAGTGTCCATGAATTTATCCATTTCTTCCAGGTTTACTGGTGTATGTGCATAGAATTGTTTGTAGTAATCTCTGATGGTAGTTTATATTTCTGTGGGGTCGGTGGTGGTATCCTCTTTATCATTTTTTATTGCATCTATTTGATTCTTCTCTCTTTTCTTTTTTATTAATCTGGCTAGTGGTCTATTTTGTTGATCTTTTCAAAAAGCCAGCTCCTGGATTTATTGATTTTTTGAAGGTTTTTTTGTGTCTCTATCTCCTTCATTTCTGCTCTGATCTTAGTTACTTCTTCTCTTCTGCTGGCTTTTGAGTTTTTTTGATATTGCTCCTCTAGGTCTTTCAATTTTGACAATAAGGTGTCAGTTTTAGATCTTTCCTCATTTCTCATGTGGGCATTTATTGATATGAATTTCCCTCTAGACATTGCTTTAAATGTGTCCCAGAGATTCTGGTATGTTGTGTCCTCATTCTTGTTGGTTTTGAAGAACGTCTTTATTTCTGCCTTCTTTTCATTGTTTATCCAGTCAACATTCAGGAGCCAGTTGTTCAGTTTCCATGAAGTTGTGCATTTTTGAGTTAGTTTCTGAATGCTAAGATCTAATTTGATTGCACTGTGGTCTGAGAGACTGTTTGTTATGATTTTCATTTTTTTGCATTTGCAGAGGAGTAACTTACTTCCAATTATGTGGTCAATTTTAGAGTAAGTGCGATGTGGTGCTGAGAAGAATGTATATCCTGTGGTTGTAGGGTGGAGAGTTCTGTAGATGTCTATTAGGTCCGCTTGTTCCAGTTCTGCATTCAAGTCCTGTATATCCTTGTTGATTTTCTGTCTCGTTGATCTGTCTAATGTTGACAGTGCAGTGTTAAAGTCTCCCACTATTATTATATGGGAGTCTAAGTCTCTTTGTAGGTCATTAAGAACTTGCTTTTCTATCTGGGTGCTCTTGGATCGGGTACATATATATTTAGGATAGTTAGCTCTTCTTATTGTATTATGTATTATGTAGTGTCCTTCTTTGTCTCTTCTGATCTTTGTTGGTTTAAATTCGATTTTATCAGAGACTAAAATTGCAACCCCTGTTTTTTTTTGTTTTTTTTTGGCTCTCCACATGCTTGGTAGATCTTCTTCCATTCCTTGATTTTGAGTCCCTGTATGTTTCTGAGTGTGATATGGGTCTCCTGAATACAGCACACCAGTGGGTTTTGACTTTTTACCCAGTTTGCCAGTCTGTGTCTTTTGATTGGGGCATTTAGGCCATTTACATTTAACGTTAATATTGTTATGTGTGAATTTGATCCTGCCATTTTGTTACTGGTTGTTTGTTTTGCCCATTGGTCGAAGTAGTTTCCACATTGCATCGTGGATCTTTACCATTTGGTTGGTTTTTGCAGTGGCTGGTACTAGATGTTTTTTTCAGTGTTTAGTGCCTCCTTCAGGAGTTTTTGTAGGGCAGGTCTGGTGACATTGAAATCTCTCAGTAATTGCTTGTCCATAGAGGATTTTATTTCTCCTTGACTTATGAGGCTTAGTTTGGCTGGATAGGAGATTCTGGGTTGAAAGTTCTTTGCTTTAAGGTTGTTGAATATTGGTCCCCACTCTCTTCCGGCTTGTAGGGTTTCTTCTGAGAGATCCCCTGTGAGTCTGATAGGCTTTCCTTTGTAGGTGACCTGAACTATCTCTCTGGCTGCTCTTAACATTTTTTTCCTTCATTTTAGCCCTGGTCTATCTGAAGATTATGTGCCTTGGGGTTGCTCTTCTTGAGGAGTATCTCTGTGGTGTTCTTTGTCTTTCCTGTATTTGAATGTTGGCCTGCCTTGCTAGGTTGGGGAAGTTCTCCTGGATAATATTTGAAGAGTGTTTTCCAGCTTGAATTCATTTTCCCTGTCCTGTTCAGGTACACCAATCAAGTGTAGATTGGGTCTTTTCACATAATCCCATATTTCCTTGAAGGCTTTGTTTATTTAATTTCACTTTTTTTTCTCTTTTTTTTGCCTTCTCTTTTTATTTCGTTTAGTTGATCTTTGATCTCTGATATTCTTTCTTCTGCTTGATTTATTTGGCTATTGAAACTTGTGTATGCTTCACGAAGTTCTCATGCTGTGTTTTTCAGGTCCACTAAGTCGTTTATATTCTTATCTAGGCTGGTTATTCTAGTTAGCATTTCATCTAATCTTTTTTCTAGGTTCTTAGTTTCTTTGCATTGGGTTAAAATATGGTCTTTTAACTCAGAGAAGTTTGTTATTACCCATTTTCTGAAGCCTGCTTCTGTCAGCTCGTCAGAATGGTTTTCTGACCTGCTTTGTTGCCATGCTGGTGAGTCACTGTAATCTCTCTGGGGAGGAGAGGCATTCTGGACTTTGATGTTTTCATCCTTTTTAAATTGGTTTCTTCCCATCTTCTCTGAGTGGACGCCCTTTCTGTTAAAGTTGGGGTCATTTTACCTGTATGAGGCTTTTTTTTTTTTTTTAAACGCAGGTGTCCGTGTGCCACTTGAGACAGTCTGTCCATTGCCTGCCTGTGGAGGCACTGCTGGGCTGCTTCGGTCTCAGCCAGGCTGCTGTTTATTCTTTGCCTGGTTCTGAACTGCTGGGGTTAGCCCTGCCTTCCCAATGGTGGGCTCTTTTCCTCTGCTGAGGCCACTGTTCCCAGGTCGAAGATGTGTTAACTCTCAATGAAACTCTCCCGGGAGAGGGACTCCAGTTGTGGATCTTGTGGGGGCTGGGCCTGTCTGGTGGTATCCCCCTCCCCACTTGCAACTCTCCCTTCTGTGGGACAGGCAGTTCATTTTTGAAAGCTTTCTCAATATTAGTCCAAATCTCCTCCCTGGTCTGCTCTAACAAGGCACCGGTCTGTCTGGGGCTGCGGCCTGGGTTGTCACCCGGGTCTGTGACTCTGGGTGGTTCTCAACAATGCGGCATTTTCCTGGTCCCTGCGCTGCCAGAGTCTCAAAGTGCATTGCTGTATCTGATTCAGAGAACCGAGGAAGTGATGTCCCCCGGATCCTCTGTGCCTGATACACTTTCCAGGTGGGTCAGTGCTCTGCCTTGCCTCAGCTAGGTGCCTTTGGGCTGCTTTTACTGCCTTTTTTTGGGGTTAATCCCGCTGTTCAACCAGTCTTTTTAAAACAAAACCGGTACCTCGCTCGGAGACTTGGATATCACTCTGGTTCTGTCTCACTCGGTAGTAGCTGCACTCCAGAGAAGCTTCCTTTCAGCCATCTTCCCCACTTCCCGTCCTGTCTTCTCATTCTTAACGTAATTTTGCAGAAGATAAAACTGAGACAGAGAAATATTAATTAACCTGCCCAAGATCATACAGTTGGGATATGGTGGAGCCAGAATTTGAACCCAGACCATATGGCTGCAGTGTGCAGCTATAGAATCAGGTTACAATGTTGGTGGTCTTAGTCACTATATCATAATTTATTATTACTCCCTTTTTACAGATGGTATATTAGTCTGCTGTCATGCTGCTAATAAAGACACACCTGATAATGGGTAATTTATTAAGAAAAAGAGGTTTAAGATTCCACATGACTGAGGAGGTCTCACAATCCTGGTGGAAAATGAAGGAGGAGCAAAGTCTTGCCTTACATGACAGCAGGCAAGGGAGCATGTGCAGGGGAACTGCCCTTTATAAAACCATCAGATCTCATGAGACTTATTCACTATCATGAGAACAGCATGGGACAAACCACCCCCATGATTCAATTACTTCCCACCAGGACCCTCCAATGACACATGGGGCTCATGGGAGCTGCAATTCAAGATGAGATTTGGATGGGGACACAGCCAAACAACATCAGATGGCAAAACCAAAGTGACAAAAAGTATGATTTCTTTCCCAGATTCACAGAGCCAGTGCAGAAACTATGACTGATCCATTTCATCAGAAATGTCCTTTCTTCATTCATTTCTTTCTTCTTTATCTCTTTCTTTTTAAGAAACAGGAGACTTTGGAATAAGGAAAATGTGTTGTCTACTTATTTATCTAAATCTCAGAGAAAAGGAGACTTTTATGCTGAAACAATGATCTTAACTCATTACAAAGTATGGCAAAATAGTCTGTGATCAAATAGTTGGAATTTTAGCCATGTTGCATTTTCTATCAACACATCCTTTATTCCTCAAATAAAAAATAAACAGTTTTAATGTATGCAAATAATTTGTGCTTTTTATAAGCTGTTTTTGAAATACAGAATATAGAATGAAAACTATCATTCCACATTTACTCCCCAGAGACAATCATTTTCTTTATTTTTTCCTGCTCTTCTCTTTGCTGCACACATTCTATATAGTTGAAATTTAACTATTTATACAATTTAGTAGCCTGTCTTTCTCATGTAGTAAGGCAACATAAACATACCCTCATATGAGTGTAAACTCTTCATTAGTATATCTTCCAATAAGTATATTGTATTGCATATTAAGTAACAAAACCAATTAATCATTCTCCTACTATTGGAAGATAAGAATATTGCTAATATTCTGCTATGATGAATAAACTAGAGTACATATTTTTATACATAATTTTCATTTTTCCATTTCAAATTTCATCCTCAGCCTAGAGTTGCAGAAGTAGAATGATTAGCGCAACAGGTAAGATATTTTATCAGATTGCTTTTCAGATAAGGTATGCCAATTTACATTTCAAGCTAAAGTGAATGAGAGTGTTCATTTTGCTACAATCTCACCAGCATCTTAAACAACTGCTATTCAACGGTGCAGAAAGTATTTTATTAAAATAATTGCCGCTTTAGATTTTTCACACTCACCTTCTCAGTGGGAAACTAAGCAAAACAAAATAATTCTCACCTACTTATTTTGTAGAAAACAACAGCCCTCACTTAAGATGAAATCATACAGTGGCTGCAGAAAAATGAGATTGCTTGTTGACTCTAACTGAACCAGAAGCTAAGCCTACATATTTCATGAAGAAACTGAATGTGGGAGATAAATATGATGTAAACTTGGGAGCTACTAATGAGGACAAATTTTAAAAAATGGTGAGTTTGCCAAGATCTTGGAATACCACAAATAGAGTGAGAATTAAATAATTCAAGTCTGGAGAGTTATTTTCTTTTATGTGTTTTTAGTTACCTTTTTGTTTGCTTTCATTGGTTGAATCTTTATTAGTATTCCTTATTGAATCAGGATTATAGGTTATCATTATAATAAGGAGGCCAATTTGCTAACTCTATGAATGTGGTTTTATTTTTATACCCCTGCTTTATGCACTTCTTCTGTTTTGTTATTTTGTTTTTGCAGACCCTAGGACAACACTGCAGTTACCTCGAGATGTTAGATTAACTGTTAGCAATGCAGACTCTAAAGGCAGATATGAGTTAAAAATCTGCTCTTATGTTTACCAACTGTGCATATTTGGACAAGTTATCTGACTCCTCAAAGCCTCAGTTTCCTTATTTAGAAAATTGAGATAACAATAGGACCTACCTCGCATCATTGCAAGAAAATTACTGAGGCATTGCCAACAATGACAGTGCCTAATAAAAGATCAGTAGCTAATAGTTGTTACTATCATCATCATCACCACTGTCCTTCTCCTCCTCCTCCTCATTATCATCAATATAATATTTTAGTTTTCTGATTCTTTTTGTGCATGATTTGCTTCTGCCTCAACTATGAGATTGAGAAACTCTAGCTCTCACTGCCTTATGTTTTTTCATTCATTCATCAATAAACATTTGTCTAGAACAAAATAGATAAAGTCTGGACACAAGAAGCTTATATGCTTATCAGAAAAGATCAATAGTGAACAAATAAGCAAATAAATATTTAGCATGTCAGGTGGTATTGTGATAGGAAAAAATAGAACAAGGCAAGGGACACAGGGAGGGATAAAAGTCAGAATGGGGTTACATGGGTGAAGGTAGGTTATTATTCATACAAAGTGATAAAAATCTCTGACAAATGGCATTTGAGCTGTCTTGAACAGAATGAGAGAAGAAAGCACAATTCCCAATGAAGAAATATGCCTGGTATGTTCAAAAGCCAGCAAGGAGGACTATGTAAAAAGAATAGGGTCATCCCATGGAGGAATAAAATGAGATGAAGTCAGAATGTGGGGGAGAGGCAAAACATGTAGGACTCTGTAGGCCACCATAGGGACTTCGACTTTTACCCTGAGATGGGAAGCCACTGAATGGAAATGAGCAGAAGAATGACCAATTAAAGACAGAAGTGAGGGATAAAGTAAGGGAGGCTATTTATATAACCCAGGTGAGACAAAGTGGTAGCTTGGACCAGGTGGTAGCAATGGTGGTAGTGATAGAGAATTGGTTGGATTCTTGATATATACATACATATATATAGGACTATCATCTTATTTTTAATGCACTGACCTTATATATAGGTATAAAACAGATTAGTGGTCCTTTTCTTTTTGTTTCCAGTAGCTACACTTATTCTTTTGTTCTTTAGAATGGGCCTTCTATTTTTTGTTGTTAATAATTTTTTGTTGTTAATTATTTATATGGCTTGGCTCTGTGTCACCACCCAGATATCATCTCGAATTATAATCCTCTTCTGTCAAGGGAGGGAGGTGACTGGATCATGGGGCAGTTTCCCCCACAGTGTTCTCTCAATAGTGAGTGAGTTCTTAGGATATCTGCTGGTTTTATAACTGTTTGGAAGTTCCTCCTTCACTGTTATCAATCCTGCCACCAGGTAAGATGTGCCTGCTTCCTTTTCTGCCATGATTGTAAGTTTCTCGAGGCCTTCCCAGCCAGGTGGAATTGTGAATCAATTAAATCACTTTGGTTTATAAATTACCCAATCTTGGGTATTTCTTTATAGCAATGTGAGAATGTTCTCATACAGTAAATTGGTACTGCGGAGACTAGGGCACTGCTATAAAGATAACCTGAAGATGTGGAAGCAACTTTGGAATTGGGTAATGGGCAGAGGTTGGAACGGTTTGGAGGGTTTAGAAGAAGACAGGAAAATGTGAGAAGGTTTGGAACTTCCTAGAGCCTTGGAGGGCTCAGATGACAGGAAGATGTGGGAAAGTTTGGAAATTCCTGGAGACTTGTTGAATGACTTTGACCAAAGTGCTAATAGGCATCTTGACAATAAAGTCCAGTTTGAGGTGATCTCAGATGGAGATAAGGAATTTGTTGGGAACTGGAGTAAAGGTCACACTTGCTATGGAAAAAGACTGGTGGCATTTTGCCCCATCCTAAAGATCTGTGGAACTTTGAACTTAAGAGAGATGACATAGAGTACTAAGAAATGTCTAAGCAGCAAAGCATTCAAGAGGAAGCAGAGCATAAACTTTGGAAAATTTGCAGCCTGGTCATGAGAAAACAAAATCCCAGTTTCTAGGGAGAAATTCAAGCCAGCTGCGTAAATTTGCATAAGTCACCAGGAGGCAAATGTTAGTCACCAAGACAATGGGGAAAAGGTCTCCAGGGCAACCCTTCAGTGATGGCAACCCTTCCCATCACTGACCTGGAAGTTTAGGAGGAAAAATGGGTTTCGTGGGCCATGCCCTCAGGGAGAACTCCCTCAGCCTGGCCTGGGCCAGGCCCTCAGGGAGAACTTCTGTTAGGGCAATGTGGAAGGGAAATGTGGGGATGGAGCCCTCACATAGGGTGCCCACTGGGGCACTGCCTAGTGGAGCTGTAAGAAGAGGGCTGCTGTCCTCCAGACCCCAGGATGATAGATCCACCAACAGCTTGCACTGTGTGCCTGGAGAAACTGCAGACACACCACACTAGACATGAAAGCAGCTGGGGGTGGGTTGGGGGCAGGGGAGAACTGTACCCTACAAAACCACAGGGGTGGAGCTTTCCAAGGCCACGAGAGCCCACCTTTTGTATCAGAATGCCCTGGATGTGAGACATGGAGTCAAAGGAGATCATTTTGAAGCTTTAAGATTTAATTAATGCCCTGCCACATTTCAGACTTGCATGGGCCTGTAGCCCTTTGCAAATTTGGCCATTCTCCCATTTGAAATGGTAGCATTTACCCAATGCCTGTCTCCCCACTGTATCTAGGAAGTAACTAACTTGCTTTTGATTTTACAGGCTCATAGGCAGAAGGGACTTGACTTGTTTAGGATAAGACTTTCAACTGGACTTTTGAATTAATGCTAAAATGAGTTAAGACTTTTGGGGAACTGTTGGGAAGGCACTGTTGGTTTTGAAATGTGAAAAGACATGAGATTTGGGAGGGACCAGAGCAGAATTATATGGAATCGTCTTGAATTGTAATCCCCACTGTTGAGGGAGGGAGGTAGTTCACCCCCAGCTCACTATTTCTCATGATAGTGAGTGACTTCTCATGAGATATGATCATTTCATAAGTGTTTGGAAGTTCATCCTTCACTCTTCTCTTTCCTGCCACCCCGTAAGACATGCCTGCTTCCCATTCTGCCATAATTGTGAGTTTCCTGAGACCTCCCCCGCCATGCAGAACTATGAGTGAATTAGACCTCTTTCCTTTATAAGTTACACAGTCTTATGTATTTATTTATAGAAGTGTGGGAATGGACTAATACAATTATTGTTAACAACTTTAATATCTTGTCACTATCATTCATCTTCCCTCTTCATCATCTTCTAACCACCTGGTTCTCATTCCTTTAAGTCTCTGGATTCTCCTCCAAAATTGTTTTAGACCGGAAAAATGTTGAGCATCTGAAGGCCCTTCAAATGTTTCTTGCCTTAGTTTGAACATGAGCAGGTACCAGTGCTATATTTCCCTGAGTTTTTCCAGTTGAAAATGGACTGTCTTCTTAGTGATTGCTTTTGCTTCAATTGTCCAGCATTATTTTGCTGAGACAATTCACTGCATTAAGTAGAGAAGTGCTTTGCCTTACCGTCTTAATTTCCATTTAAGGGGCTGGTGATAGTAAGGGCTGTGGAAATGATTTTTTGAATGTCCTTAGACTTTAAATATGTACAGTTGAGTGAATTTAAATATACTTTCATATTTAAGATGCATGGATTGTATTATAGGCTTTATGGTGAGGCATTTATGTGGTGTAAAGAAGAGCTGCACGTATCTGAGAGGCACTGTGTAGCAGGATTGGGGATGCTTCTGTGGGTAGGTAGTCAATTTATTCTCCATTTTCTTATTGTTCTAGTCTTTGTGTTTGATTAATCTACTTGTCAGCAGCATTTGTGTCTTCTCATCCCTCTTCCTTGTGTAAGGTACATTTTAGGTAACAAGTTGTTATGTTATATTAGTGGATACATGTGGAATCAACCCCTTGCTCTTTCCTTTTCCTGAAAAGCTCTTCTTCCAGACACACATGTATGATTTACTTCCTCACCTTACTCAGGTTTCTATTGTCTCATCTGAAATCCTTTCCTTGGCCATCCTCTCTAAAACAGCATGCCTCTACTACTCTTCATCACCACTTACTCCTATTGGTGTACTTCTATCTGTGTATTTACTTATGTATTTGTCTATTGCTAGAATGTTGGCTGTATTTGTCTATTGCTAGAATGAAGTACTGAAGCACTTCACTGTTGTTTTGTTCTCTGTGATATATCCAAGCCCTAGCACAGTGCCTGGCTTAAAATAGTGTTCGTGAATAGCATTGAATGAACAACAGAAAAAAGTGAATAAACCTCATTCCCTGCCTTCAAGATATGTAAAGAATAATAAGGAGTAAAATATTTAACAATTATAGTGTAATAAGAGCAATTATAGAAATAGCTAGAAAATATATTTTTCTTTGAGATGGAGTCTCGCTCTGTCACCAAGGATGGAGTGCAGTGGCATGATCTCTGGTCACTGCCCCTCTGCCTCCCAGGTTCAAGCAATTCTCAATTCTCTTGCATCAGCCCATCAGGCAGCTGGGACTACAGGCATGTGCTACCACATCTGGCTAACTTTTGCATTTTTGGTAAAGACAGGATTTTTCTATGCTTGCTAGGTTAGGCTCAAACTTCTGGCCTCAAGTGATCCACTGTCTTGGTCCCCCAAAGTTCTGGGGTTACGGATGTAAGCCACCATGCCCAGCCAATAGCTAGAAAATATTTTTAAAATATAAGGAGAGGCACATCTCACCAAATAGTGAGGAACCAGAAGAGGCAGAGGCTTGAGATATGAGCTGGGATATCTGTCCTTATTCAGATGATGTCTATTCTTATTTAGATGATGTCTGTGTGGCATGCTGAGGATCAAAAGCTTCAGCTGTCAGAGGCTGTGTGTACTGTTCACTCACCTTCTTTTAGCAGGTTGCTCTCTGCAGCTTTCACAGTCATTAGGGGGGCAGTGAGTATGTCTGCAAGCAGTAGACATACTTTGAATTCTCATGGCTGTCAATATTTCTTTTGAATCTGTCTAGCTACTTTCAAGCCATTGGGAAATACTTGAAAAGTAGTATTTCATGTCAGAGATCAACTTTTTAACTGTGGCTGAAATTGCCCCTGCCACTCTGTAGATATTGGCAAGAATTCAGATAATCATTACTGAAAATTAGCTGGTATCTTCTTTCTCACCTTTTGTGTGGTGCATGAGTTTTGGCCCCTTTCTAAGACTGGCTAAATAAAAATCTTCAAGGTTTTTCTCTCAACATTCTATGTAACAAATCATTTGAAGACTAGAAGTCGGTAAACACTTGTCCTAATCCAGGCTCTGCTAGTAATGGTCTTTATAGCCATGAAAGCCTTTCATTAAAGCTTTCCAGTTTGGCAATTTAATACAATAAACCACAGACTTTGGAATCAAAGAACTTCTGACAAATTTAGGAAATGAACCAAAACAAACAACATTTACAACTGTAAGTCGAAAGACATAAGTTGTGATAGAGGAATGAAAATGGAGTCAGGAAATTTGGTATCTAGTTTTGAACTGGATACTAGTTGGCTATGTGACCTTGGCACATCATTTAACCTCCAGGGGCCTCAGTTTACACATTAATAAAATTAAAGTTTTTTTTCTAGGCCAATACTGTCTAATAGAATATTGTGTGATAATGGAAATGTTCTGTATTTGCACTATTCAATGTAGAAGCCAGTAGCCACCTCTGTCTGTTGAGCAATGGGGTTAGTACAATTGAAAAAGTTTTGAATTTATCCAGTAGTTTTAGTGGATATTTGCATTATTTGAAACTTTCCTAATTGTCTACATTAGTCTTATCAAGAAGCAGAATTCATCTCTTAATATAACTGTTAAAAACTCCAGCAATTTGCTGTTCTACTTTCCCTTGCAGTGAGGGCTTGGGCACGTGACCTAGGCTCAACCAATAAGATGCATCTACTCCTGTTTTTGAAATAGAAGCCAACTGTGCAAAGAAGCAGAGTCAGGAAAACATATACATCAGCCACAACATCAAGCTTCAGGGCACTGATAGCAGTAGTTCTGGCAGAGGAATATATAAGAAGTGCCTTTCACCTCCCACCATGATTCTGAGACCTCCCCAGCCATATGGAACTGTAAGTCCAATTAAATCTCTAGGCATCTATTAAGAAGGGATGCTGGTTAACACTTAAAATGAAAGCTTTTTCTAAAAAAATGTATTGACGGCATAGTGTGATTTTTCTTTCGCCCCCTCTTGTGTCTCTCTTTTCTTATTCAGTAACTCTATCCCCTTCCTCACTGGAGGGCACCAATGCCCCACTGCCCAGTGTGCCTTACACAGCACCAAGAGCTTCCAGCCTTCCCTTCCTCCCTGCCTCACAGAACCCCTGGACCCCATTCTTTAGAAGGAAACCTATATACTCATTCAAAAGCAAGGAATTAATGGCACATGTGAGCTTAATTAGCCACTCTTTCCACATAAAAGGCTCATTTGAATTAAAGCCTCCTTATGGTTTAAAGAAGATAATAACACACTAGACTGATTGAAAAATATGTGCTGGGGTCAAATAGAGACCAGCACCACTTTACTGCAGCTAAAGCTGAACTGAAGGATTCAACCTGGATCTGGTAAAATGCTTCCTCCACCCCCATTCTTCATCACATTTCCAGGTTCACATCTTAAGACCCCAGTGTGGGAGTGTCAGTTTGCAGAGAATGCTCACTCAAGCAGCTGTATATCTCACACCTGCTAAGAGCTGGAACAGGGAGGCGGGGCCACAAATGCACAAAGATGTTTAGCACATAACCCCACCTGATAGAGAAAGAGGAGAAAGAGGAATTAATAGAAATCATATGCTTACTGTCTGATATTGTTTGGTTCTGTGTCCCCACTCAAATCTCATTTCAAATTGTAATCCCCATGTTTCAGGGGAGGAACCAGGTTGGAGGTGATTGGATTTTGGGGGTGGTTTTCCCCATGCTGTTCTCGTGATAGTCAGTGAGTTCTCATGAGATGTGATGATTTTATAAGGGAGTTTCCCCTGCTCTTTCTCACTTCTCTCCTGTCACCTAGTGAAGAAGGTGACTACTTCCCCTTTGCCTTCTGCCATGATTGTAAGTTTCCTGAGATCTCTCCAGCCATGGAGAACTGTGAGTCAATTAAACCTCATTCATTTATAAATTACCTTGTCTCCGTTCTCTCTTCTTTTCTTTTTCTTTTTTTTTGAGATAGAGTCTCACTCTGTCACCCAGGATGGAGTGCAGTGGTGTGATCTCGGATCACTGCAATCTCCACCTCCCAGGTTGAAGCAATTCTCCTGCCTCAGCCTCCTGAGTAGCTAGGATTACAGGCATGCAACACCATACCTGGCTAATTTTTATATATTTAGTAGAGATGGGGTTTCACCATGTTGGCCAGGATGGTCTTGAACTCCTGGCCTCAAGTGATTCACCCGCCTTGGCCTCCCAAAGTGCTGGGGTTACAGGCATGAACCACCATGCCCGCCTTCACTTATTTCTTTATAGCAGTGTGAGAACAGACTGATACACTGTTTCCTCAGTGAGATCAACCACTTCTCACATAGGAAAAGCATGTGGGAAATGGAAGGAAGTTTGAATGCTTCAACCCATTACATACAAGAAGTTAGAGGTGCTTATTTTGTGGACCAACAGAAATCTAAGATGGGACAGGAAAAGCATGTTTGTTCCTACTTTTCTGTGCCATAAGAATGGATTGAAAATGTAGAAAATTGAAGTGTTTCCAAAGGCAAAAGCAATAAAGGCTTTCCTGGTGCCATTTAATCATGTTTCATATATAAAAACCTGCTATGATTTTGTGATTATTTGTTGTTTTAAGCAGCCTCTGTTGTCTTGCCTTTTAAAAAATAGTCATTCACTGTCAGGGACAGTGACTCATTACTATCTTACCAACACTTTGGGAGGCCGAGGTGGGTGGATCATTTGAGGTCAGGAATTCAAGACTAGCTTGGCTGACATGGTGAGACCCTGTCTCCACTAAAAATACAAAAAAAAAAAAAATAGCTGGGCATGGTGGCCCACACCTGTAATTCCAGCTATTTGGGAGGTAAAGGTAGGAAAATCTCTTGAACCTGGGAGGTGGAGGTTGCAGTGAGCAGAGGTCACTCCACTGCACTCCAGCCAGGCACCTGGTGGTGGAGTGAGACTCTGTCTCAAAAAAAAAAAAAAAAAAGGAAATTCACAATTTTTTTTCCTTCTTATAATGATAAAGGCCAGTGCAACATCTAACTCTAATCAGAATATTTCAGGTTCATTCATGGCTAGAACTAATATTTACAACAGATTGTCTTTTGACATCTGAAATTATATTTTATTCTACCTTATAGAAAAGATCTGTCATGGTGCTTAGCACATAGTACATCAAGGATTCTCAATAAATGAATGAATTAGCCTCATCATATTCTATTTCGTCTCTTTCTAAGGTCACCTTATGTATTATCCATTTTCATACTGCTGATAAAGACATATTCAAGACTGGCAAGAAAAAGAAGTTCAATTGTACTTACAGTTCCACATGTCTGGGGAGGTCTCAGAATCATGGTGGGAGGTGAAAGGCACTTCTTACATGGCAGTATCAAGAGAAAAATTAGCAAGATGCAAAAGCAGAAACCCCTGATAAAACCATCAGATCTCGTGAGAGTTATTTACTACCATGAGAACAGTATGGGGAAACCACAGCCATGATCCAAATTATCTTCCATCAGGTCCCTTCCACAACATGTGGGAATTACGGAAGTACAATTCAAGATGAGATTTGGGTGGGGACCTAGAGCCAAACCATATCATTCTGCCCCTGGCCCCTCCCAAATCTCATGTCCTCACATTTCAAAACGAATCATGCCTTCCTACAGTCCCCCAAAGTCTTAACTCATTTCAGCATTAACTCAAAAGCCCACAGTCCAAAGTCTCATCTGAGACAAGGAAAGTCCCTTCCACCTATGACCCTGTAAAATCAAAGGCAGGCTAGTTACTTCCTAGATGCAATGGGGGTACAGGTATTTGGTGAATACAGCCATTTCAAATGGGAGAAATTGGCCAAACAAAGGGGTTACAGTTCCCATGCCAGTATGAAATCCAGTGGTGTGGACAAATTCTAAAGCTCCAAAATAATCTCCTTTGACTCCATGTCTCATATTCAAGTCATGCTGATGCAAGAGGTAGGTTCCCATGGTCTTAGGCAGCTCCACTCCTATTACTTTGCAGGATATAATCCCCTGCTCCTGACTGCTTTCACAGCTGGCATTGAGTGTTTGCAGCTTTTCCAGGTGCACAACGCAAGCTGTCTGTCAGTGGATCTACCATTCTGGAGTCTGGAGGATTGCGGCCTCCAGACCGCAATCTCTTCTCAGAGTTCCACTAAGTGATTCCCCAGTAGGGACTCTGTGTGGGGGCTCTGAACATACATTTCCCTTCTGCACTGTCCTAACAGAGGGTCTCCATGAGGGCCCTGCCCCTGCAGCAAACTTTTTCCTGGGCATCCAGGCATTTCAGTATATCTTCTGAAAACTAGGTAGAGATTCCAAAACCTCAATTCTTGACTTCTGTGTATCTGCAGGCTCAACACCATGTGGAAGCTGCCAATGTTTGGAGCTTACACCCTCTGTAACCATAGGCAGAGCTGTACCCTGGCCCCTTTTAGCAACAGCTGGAGTGGCCCCACGTCCCTAGGCTGCACGTAGCATGGGAACTCTTGACCCACAAAACCATTTTTTTCTCCTAGGCTTCAGGTCTGTGATGGGAAGGGTTACCATGAAGACCTGTGACATGCCCTGGAGACATTTTCCCCATTGTGTGGGGATTAACATTCAGCTCCTTGTTATTTATGCAAATTTCTGCAGCCAGCTTGAATTTTTCCTCAAAAAATGGATTTTTCTTTTCTACTGCATTGTCAGAATACAAATTTTCTTAACTTTTATGCTCTGTTTCCCTTTTAAATCAGAACACTTTTAACAGCACCCAAGTCACCTTTTGAATGTTTTGCTGCTTAGAAATTTCTTCTACCAGAAACACTAAATCATATCTCTCAAGTTCAAAGTTCCACAAATCTCTAGGGCAGGGGCAAAATACTGCCAGTCTCTTTGCTAAAGCATAACAGGGTCACCCTTATTTCAGTTCCCAAGAAGTTTCTCATCTTCATCTGAGAACACCTCAGCCTGGACCTCATTGTTCACATCACTATCAGCATTTTTGTCAAAGCCATTCAACAAGTCTCTAGAGGGTTTCAAACTTTCCCAAATGTTCCTGTCTTCTTCTGAGCCCTCCAATCTGTTCCAGCCTCTGCCTGATAACTAGTTCCAAAGTCACTTTCATATTTTTGGGTATGTTTTCATCAATGCCCTACTCTTCTGGTACCAATTTACTGTATTAGTCCGTTTTCACACTGCTGATAAAGGCATACCCAAAACTGGGAAGAAAAAGAGGTTTAATTGGACTTACATAAGTTCCACATGGCTGGGAGGTCTCAGAATTATGGTGGGAGGTGAAAGACACTTCTTACATGGTGAAAGCAAGAGAAAAATGAGGAAGACGTGAAAGTGCAAACCCCTGATAAGACCCATCAGATCTCTTGAGATTTATTCACTACTATGAGAACAGTACTGGGGAAACCATGCAAATGATTCAAATTATCTCCCACTGGGTCCTTCCCACAACATGTGGGAATTGTGGGAGTACAATTCAAGATGAGTTTTGGCTGGGGACAGAGAGCCAACCATATCATGTTAATTCCTTGAACTTCTTTGTTTTCATTTCTTGTGATCCCTATAAGCATCTTTAATTTCTTTTCTGTCACTCATCTTTTTTTTTCCTTGTAGGCAACTGTTTGTTCTTGCAATGCTTTCATTTTTCTGTCTTTCTCCCATTCTTCTTTTCTGCTAACTTTCATTCACTCTTCCTTTTCTTTAACCTGTGCTTCCATAATTATCTTTCTACCACCTTTCTGAGTGTGACTTGGATAATTGGAGTGGAACATCTTACATTATGAGATATTGAAGTTGATCAATTACTAACTGATTACAAAGGGAAGAGCCAGAAATCTGTTTTGGGCTGACCTGAGACAAAGACATACCAATATCTATTTTGACATGACAAACATCTCCGAAGGACTGCCAGTCTTTCTTCACAGAGCTTTTACTTCAATCTAAAGTCACTTGAATCACTTCTGAAAAGCTGATCCAAACTTTACTAGCATTGATATTTGTAAAGTAATAAACATGAAAATAATGGGTATTCATATTATCTCTCTGTTTATCTAAATGACTTTAAAATAAGTTGTTCAAATTATTACTATGAAACCCTACCCCAGTTGACAATGTTTTACATTTATAATTAATCTGAAAATATATGTAATTCTTACTGTCTTTTCTGGCAATTTTCCCAACCATAAAACAATTGAATTTGATTATAATCTAACCAAAGACAACACAGTATGGAACAAGCACAGTTACCTGGGGAGAGTTAACTTTCTCATGAGAATCATGTGCTAGAATATTGAAATGAATCTTTAATATTAAATTAAAAAACAACAAACGAATAAACTGTATATTCAGTAAGGGAAATTAGTCAAGCGCTATTGATTTTGAGGGATTTAGTCTTAAGAAAATAAGGAGACATATGGGAATGAAAAAAGTCTTGGGGATTAGATCAACCTCCTGGGGAAGGAAGAGTGCTCCGAAGAACTGACAGCAGGCAGAAATTCAGGCAGGTCAGTAGTTGACATAAGAGAAGAACAACTGTAATTACCGGGGAGAAGTTACTGCATTTTATGGCAGAACTGTGACTATTTTCATCTCATAAAAACTGAGAAACCATCCAAGAAACCAAAGGAAAGACTTACACAATAAAAATAATCAGATAGTCAGAGTTTAGCCAGTAGGAATAAGAAAAAGGCCTAATTCTTGGGGATCAGAAAAATAGAGAAGGAGCAGAAGCCAGGCTACCTGAGTTTTAATTCTCCAAGCTATGCGTTAAAGTTCCTGAAAGTTCCTGTGACCAGCACAGATTCTTTCCATCCCAGAGATGAGAATGAGCTAAATATAAAAAAGGGGTAAAGTGAGAACATCTTTGAAATTTAGGGGAGAAATCAGATAAACCTCATTGTATGAACAGTACATAAAAGAAAAAATATATATAATCTGATAGTCTTGTGCTGTAATAAAAGTCTAAAGTTAGTAATTAAAAATTTTCTTATAGGGTTATTAGGATGATTAATTAAATGTCTCAATATATAGAAAGTGCTTAGAATAGTGCCCTATATGTAGTAGGTATTTAATAACAGCTTCTTCCTGTCAGTATTATCAGTGCTCTGACTGTTTTAAAGTGCTTCATGGAAATTCTGCTTCTGCTTAAAGTTTCTGAAAGAAGCCACAAAGGGGATTAACTGACATGAGGTTCTTTTTGGGTGAAGTGACTTGAAAAGTTATACTGAATACTTTTTGGAATGTTGCATAATATATTCTCAAAGTGTGTGGAAGTAAGTGGTCTGGAAGGCTCTGAAGACAGCTTCTGTTTTGTAGCCCTAGAATCCATAACCCCAGATTTAATTTCCAAATGCCTTGTTTCAGGTCAGATGAGAGATGCTTGGAATCAGATAAATGTAGTTCACATATCATAAGACTAGTGTCTTTGGTAAAGTTTATAGAGGCAAATTGTGTCCTTAGTGATACTTCACAACACCTTATTCCAAAGAGGGCTCTGTTAATTATAGTTTCCTCTGTCCACACAATTCTGATCCCACCCTTAGCTCCCAGCAACTCCATATCACCATTGTTGCTTTCATTCATTCACTGGTTAATGGACTGCTTCATTCATTCATTGATTCATTCATTCATTCTGATATGGTTTTACTCTGTGTCCCCACGCAAATCTCACCTTGAATTGTAATCCCTATAATCCCCATGTGTCGACCAGGTGGAGGTAATTGGATCATAGAGGCAGTTTCATGAGTTGTCATGAAATCTGATGGTTTTATAAGCATGTGGTATTTCCCCTGCTTGCACTCATGCTGTCCTGCTACCCTGTGATGATGGTGCCTGCTTTTCCTTTGCCTTCTGCCATGATTGTAAGTTTCTGAGGCCTCGCAGCAAAGCATAACTGTGAGTCAATTATACCTCTTTCCTTTATAAATTATTCAGTCTTGAGTATTTCTTCATAGCAGGTTGAGAACAAACAAACACATGCTCATTCATAATTTTCAGTACCAGCCAATCATTTGCAGACTCATGGATCTGATTAATCATCTCTAAGATTTTATGAGGTAGCAGCACAAAAGGCTGTTATACTTTATTTTACACACTAAGAACACTTAAAAAACACACAAATAAAATTATCATTTTATATACCAAAGGATATTGTAAGACCCTAACAAATACAAGAGATTAAAAAGTCATATTAAAATACTGTATTAAAACAATAGATTTTTCTACTTTAAAAGCAATCGTCTACCTTATGCTTTTTACTTGACCCTGGTTCAGGGAATACTTGGTTGTAGATTGGCAGTGGCAGGATTTGGAACCACTACCTTAAGCAACAATCTCCTTGCCTGCTTTTCTTGCCATCTTCACAGTTTACCCACAATGCTCTTTGTTTCTGCTAGCTTTCTTGCTGGAGAACAACAGCCTGATAAATGATCTGGCCTTCGGACATTAAACCTTAGACTTAGTCACGTATGAAAAAGATGCCTGGAAGGCTTCAGTAGCTCAAGTTAGCATTTAACGGTCCTTAAAAGGCAAAAGGGAGCAATATATTTTGATATTTCTAAAAAAAAAATCAGGTAATATGGTAAACTTCTTATTAGATTAGCCCTTAGAACAGGGTTTTGCTCATCTTTCTAACTGCTCAAGAATTTCTAATCCAGGGCTTTTAACTCTTGAGACCAGCCAAACAGATCTAATGATGCCAGCCCTTTTTAATTTTTTCTGAGGGAGTAGACAAATGATTATGTTACAGTTCCCCATATTACTGAAGTATCCTAGGGGATGATCTGTGGGTAGGACAAGGATCTGCTTTGAATTTATCGTTTTTTCTCTATATTGTTTTACTAGAAAAATATCCTTGGCCTTACATATTTGGAACCTATCAGTCTATTTCAATCAGTGTTCATATGAAGCCAATTCCTAGTTATTCTTTTTATAATTCCAAATATCTCCTAAGGTGAAGTTAGTTACCATAGTAATATAGTTATCCTTGACCTAAAGATCATATACATTGGGTTGTTGAAAACTGAAGACAGGCTTGTTTTATAACTAATAAAAGAATTTGAACAGAAGAAAATAATTTTTTCCTACTATGAATTTTAATTTGTTTATACTGTGGCTTGATTCTCATTTACTGGGCTAATGTTTCTGTTATAAAAGTCAAAGGCAAAAGTTTCAAGGATGTGTTAAATTTAGTCACATTTTCACCCACTGACAGGCACCATTGACTGGGATGAAAGCAGAATGATTCAGTTAAATACATGTGTGGAGTTGATAACAGAAACACAAATGAAACCTGATCAATGCTTTGCCATTCAGTATACAATTAATTTTCCTTCTTTTAAATATTAGCTATTATATTAGTTATTAGATATTTTATATTACTAAATATATATTCTATATTAGTTATTAGATATATTAAATATTGTTATGAATTGAATATGTATCTTCAAAATTCATATATTGAATCCTAACCACCAATGTGATGATATTAAGAGATGAAACCTTTGGGAAGTGCTTAGACTGAAAGTGAAGGCCTCATTAATGGGATTAGTGCCCCTATATAACATGCCTCAGAGACCTGTCTTCTTCCTTTCTACCATGTAATGATACAGCAAGGAGCTGCCATTCTGAGTACCAAGAACCTCACTAGACACCCAGTCTGCTGGTGCCTTGAACTTTCAGCCCCAAGAACAGTAAAAAATAAATTTCTGTTGTTAGTAAGCTACCTAGTTTATTGTATTTTGTTACTGACACCTGAACAGACTCAGGCATATGACTAATATATATATATTAATTATATATATATTTATATATATATATATAAGTTATATATATAATTTGTTATCTATATTAGATATCACTGCAGCTTAAAATAACAAATATTTACTCTTTCATTTAGTAAATTTAGCAGTTTAAAGTTAGAAGCTTAAAACAACAAACAATTATGGTCTCAGTTTCTGTAGATGAGGGATTCAGGAACAGTTTAAGTGGGTCTTTCATGAGAGCACAGTTAAGATAATCTGAAGGATAAATGGGGATGGGAAGATCTGCTTCCAAGATGCCTCATTCACAGGACCATCAGTAGCAGGCTTCAGTTTCTTGCTGGCATTTGGCAGGAGGTCTCATTTCCTCAGGGGCACTCTTCTTAGGGCTGTTGGTGTGTCTAGTTAGCATGACAGCTGGCTCCTCCCAGACAGGATGATCTGAAGAAAGTGCAAGGGAACCACAATGCCTTGTATGATCTAGACCTGAAAGCCATTTACTGTTACTTCTACCATGATCTATTTATTAAGAGCAAATCACCATCACAGTTTTCATTCGAGGGAAGAGAAATGAGACCTCCCTCACCTTTCAGAGAAGAATCAAAGATTTTGTAGACAAAGTTTTAAATTGCATAAGCATATATGACTTTTGGCCAGGATATATAGATCATTCTCATCATAATTAATAATTGTCACTGCAGCTGTATTCTGGTCTTACAAGGTCACATTTCCACTAGTTAATAATCTTGAACTATTCTATATCTTCCAGGAAATGAGTTTGTTTAATGCTAGGAGTAGAAATTGGCCATGGAGGTTCTGCTTCTCTTTTATCCTTCTTCCCCTCCCCTTTCTCCTATTCTCTCTTTCCCTTTTCTGAGTTCCCTTGTCCCTGTGGCCCCTAGAACAAGTTGGAGATATCTGGACTGAGGGAATGGATATTTATGCAGCTCTAGGAAGACATGTGTTTTCTGTAACAATAGCTGGATTGCAGATAATGAGTTATAACCTGCAATACAACTACCTACAAACCTTGAGAGAAAAATCTCTAGGCATTCAGAACATACACACATATGTTCATTGGAGCACTACTCACAATAGCAAAGTTACGGAATCAACCTAAATGCCCATCATTAATAAACTGGATAAAGAAAATGTGGTACATATATGTCATGGAATACTATGCAGCCATAAAAATAAATGAGATCATGTCCTTTGTAGGGACATGGATGGAGCTGGAGGCCATTATTTTTAGCAAACTAACAAAGGAACAGAAAACCAAATACCATACATTCTTACTTATAAGTGGGAGCTAAATGAAGAGAATGCATGAACATGTAGAGGGGAACAATACATACTGGGGCCTTTTGGAGGCTGGAGGGTGGAAGGAAGGAGAGAATCAGAAAAATAACTAATGGATACTACTAGGCTTAATACTTGGGTGATTAATCTGTACAACAACTCCTATGACACAAGTTTACCTATGTAACAAACCTGCATTTGTAACCCTGAATTTAAAATAAAAGTAAAAAAAAAAAACCCGGAAATATTACCTTTGATAATTTATTTTTTCTCAATCATCTCTCTTGTTTTATCTCTCAGGTGTTTCTATGGGACAAATTGTGCACCCTTTCTCCCTTATGTTCATATGTTGAAGCCCCAGCCCTCAATGTCACTATATTTGGAGATAGAGTTTTTGAGAAGGTGATAACAGTTAAATGAGGTTATAAGAATAGAGCCCTAATCTGATAGGGCAGGTGCTCTTGTAAGCAGAGGAAGAGAGGCCAGAACTCTCTCTGTTCCCTGTGAAGACACAGTAAGGCCATCTGCAACCCAAGAAATGAGGCTTTTCCAGACATTGTCCCTGATAACGTCTTTATCCTGAACTTCTGGCTTTAGAACTGTTCTGTAAGTTGCCTAGCCTGTGGCATTTTGTTAGGGCAGCCTGGGCAGTCTAAGATGGGCACATGCATCTCTGCTCCCTTTTTCCCTCACAAGTTTGCTCCTGGGTCTTGCAACTCACTTCCCAGAGAATAGACAAAATATTGCAAACATACGGCAGGCCTCTGGCTGAAGAGCCATGAGGCTGGTGGCAGTGGTCACCAGCTGACGAGGCAGAATGTTTCAGATGTCAGCAAACAGGAGCTTTGCTTGGTAAGCAAGAAATTGAAAGGCATCATTTATAATATGAAGAAATTAAAGTGCTATCAAGGCCACAAATAAAGTCAGATTTATTATATCATGGCATGTTGATGAGACTGTTCTAGGTGTGAATTATAGGCCATAGTCTTGTAGTAAAAACTCCAGGACCAGCTTTCTTCTGCAATTCAGACCCTTTGGGATTTTAGAAAAATAAGATCAATAGAGTGACTATTTTGCAAGCTAAATCAATTCCATAATAAAAAAAAACTGGCCTTTTTATTTTATTGTTTTACTTTTCCAGGGTTTCTTTTATAATTATATGAAAGTTACTTTGAATAGCTTTGTTACTCTGTTACTCTAAGAAGTACTTACTATGAGACAAAAAAGTTTTCAAACAGAGGCATATGAATGAGACCAGGGTAAGAAATGGATCAGCTCCCTAAAACAAGGACTAGAATAGAGACCAATAATTTAGGAGTAAGAACAGAAACATTGCAATGCAGAAAGCACTGTGTGCAGCAGTTAGAAAATGCATCTGAGATGAGATGAGGCCCAAATGACCATCACTTAGATAGTGTCAAGAATAATTCAATTAGATTCTATAATACTATATCACTCTTAAAGACTATAGAGGGTGTGTGCCTGTGTATATGTGTGTTGTGAAGGGCAAAAGAAAAAGTGGGCAGCATTCTGAGGTTTCGTAAGTACTCCTACCTTAGTAAAGGTTGGCCTAGAAATAACAGTAGGGCTAACATTGCAGGCAGAAATATCAGAGGCTTACATGTGGAATTTCAAAAGAATTCAACTTGTTAATTTGGCAAGTTAGAGGAGAAGAATTAAAGAGGTAAAGAGGATAACTGGTCTTATCTGAGATAGTTATGAACTAGTGAAATTTCTGTAATTATTAATATGGATCTAAAAGGACTTCTGAAGAAAAATAACTGTTAGAAAGTTGTGTGTGCTTATCCAGGGATTCCAGCCTTTCTGTACACAAGTTTATAAGTAAGGAAGAATGTATGTGCCACACATAAGTGACAAATGGCTAGGTACTTTTGAACTAATAAAGTATTATTCCTCAAAGTGCTGCTTTTCTCTAGGGCTTAAAAGTCTCTGTACAACTGGGAAAGTTTTCTTGCTGCTTCTGCTGAGTTACTTATGTTAAATGACAACACATGAGAACAGCTATGAAGCTAAGACATGAGTTTTGGAAGTCAGTTTCTTTTAAATAAATGCTTGAACTTCATTTTATTTAACATAATTTTAAGTGGTTTGAGAATCAGAATGTCAGATTTATCTTAGTATCCTATGTAGCATCTAGTGGAGTACCCAGTAGACAATGGAAATTGAATAGATACTGTTGAATTGAAATGAACACTTCCCCCACAAAGTTTAACTTTCTAACTCCCTTACTTTCTTCTCTAAGATCATTGTCTCTATTTTATAAACAGACAGTTTATAAAGTGACAAGTGCATTATTATACTTAAAGTAGGCATCTTCTTTGATATACTAAGACTTCAAGCTATTGTAAGTCAAGATTTAGCTATAAATGACTTGGTTACATGTTTGGGGACAGAGCAAACTGTGAGGGGTGAACCAGCACCAAGAGTTGGTGTGAGTGGAAACAGAACAGATGTATAGCTACTTGGTAAAGATTCACACTCGTAATAAACACTGCTTCCTAAGGTTCTTCTACTATAATGTCACAATAAAAGCGAGATTTCTCATCATAGACTTTAGAGAGGGTAGCAGAGGCTTTGGTAGGTAGGATGTAAATAATAGGAAACCAGAACATGACATGTTTCTGCAAGTATCAGGTCCAAAGGCACAAGAAAGGCAGAGATCAGGGATAATCTTCCTTCCTTTTATTATCTCCCTAATGGACATCCCCCCTTATGGAATATGCTGACCCCCTGACAAGCACTACTTTTATTCCTTTTTCCATATGTCTCTCCAATTAGCACAGTTACTACTAATAGATACTAATAGCACTTACCACTACTATTACCACATCCCATTAAATCATCCCTTTTCTGTGTTCAATTTTGCTATCACTACCAGTTCCAATAACACAACCACACTGTTCATTTCGATTTGTTGAGCACTTACTATATGGACCAAAATCTGTGCTGGATGCTTCCTGGCATTATCTTTAACCCTCATAATGCACTCACAGGCTTGGCATTACTCTCCATATTTTCAAATGAAGATTCTGTTGCATTTATTACGTGTCTTCTGTATACTAGGCATGGTGATAGATGCTAGCGATACAAAGGTGAATAAGACACATTATCTGTCCTCATAATCTTCATCTAAGGAAAGATCATTGTAGAACAGCACCAAGTGGCATAGCTAAGGCATGAGCAGGCTAGTGTGGAAAGAGAGAGACTTCTAGTCCATTCTGATGGGAACTGGAAAGGTGGTAGTGGTGGTGGTGGCAGTGAGTGTAGGATGACTTTGGGACTTTGAATTGAGTATAGATAATGCATAAGGTTTATGTGGACAAAGCAGGGGAGAGGAAGAAACAGAATCATTAGGAGAAATAATGAATTGGCTCACATGATTGTTGAGGTTGGTAATTCTCAAGAATAGAGCTGATGTCTCCATTAGAATCAAGGACAGCCAAAAGCTCATCTCTCAGTTTGAAGGCTGTCAGGAAGGAAGAATTCTCTTACTTGGAGGAAGGTTAACCTTTTAAATTCTACTGAGGCCTTCAAGTGGTTGAATAAGATCCACCCACATTAGGAAGGAAAATCTGCTTTACTTAGTCTACAAATTAAAATGTTTATCTCATCCAAAAATATTTGAAATAACATTAACATCTGAAATAACGTCTGAGCACATATCTGAGTACTCAATGGCCCAGTCAAGTTGATACATAAAATTATTCATCACAACTACTAGTTGAATGTTAAAACTAAGTCAGAATTTTCTCTGAAATAATAAGGGGTTGGCTAGGTCATAGGGTTATGATGGCCAGTTCAGTTGATTGAAGAAGCCGAAAGGAAAGGCCAGTATACCACCAGGCATTGCTACCACATGTCTGGCCACAAGATTTACATAATATGAGAACCTAAACTATATGAATGATCAATTCTGAGCTATCATCACACACACACACACACACACACACACACTCTCCCCCTCTCACAACAAATGTGTCCTAAACCTAAAAATAAACAAGCATAATAATGCTGCCATAATGAAATTGTACCTGAATTCCAAGACTTGCTACAAATATTTCTCAAGTAAGATATTTTTGTGAACTCTCTAAAAAATCTCAATCCAAGTATAAAATTATTTTTTCAAATATATATTTAAATTAGATAGACTACCATGAAAGCTTTGCTCAATTTTAAATAAAATTTACTGTAGCCAGTATAACTTGTGCTAATTTAGAAATGTGCAGAATAGCAGAAAAATGCACCTTTACCCCCATCACTGAGAGTGCTCTTAGTTGTACAGTATTAATCATCAGTACCATGACTCGGCTGTCATTCCTTTGAATAAATACTTTCTCCCCACCCTGGTTAGTGCAGTGGGAGAGAGAGCACTGGACTGGGAGTTGGAAGACCTGGACTTAACTCCATTGCTTTTCATGTTTATCTGTCTGAATTTAGGCTGGCCTTGGAGTATCATTTGTCAAGAGATAAAATTGGACTAGAGATGATTTTGATGACTTCTTTAAGGCCTAGTGCTCTATAATGCTTTCATATCATGAGTAACTTCTGATAGACTAATGTCCACCAAGAGAAAATTGACTATCATTAGTATAAGGGGTTAACATTGAGTATATAGCTAAATATTGACGTTTTCTATCCTTGCATTTTTTTCTCCCTAATCCCAAGTGCATCATCATCTCTTTAAAGTATTTCAGAAAAGGATGCTCATGGTGTGTGTGTGTGTGTGTGTGTGTGTATGTGTGTGTGTTTCTGTGTGTGTGTGTTAAAAGTAGGTTAAATATTACCCTGATTCTAGTATCAAAGGACCAAACTCATTGCTAATAACCATGTTATTTCCCTGAAACAAACTATAACTAAAATCATTACTAAGTCATATCTTGTAACTATGCATTGAGGCCATACTTGTTTAAGTGGTTGCTCTTTGAAGTGGTCAAGTTTAGGATTGATGCTGACCAGCTTGAGTCAAATTTCATCAAATAAAATACTTGCTTTAGAAATCCAGCTTTATGGTACTCTCAACGTGGGAATTTAGTGAAAATCTCAAGTGTTGCACGATCTCTGGTCAGTGCTTCTCTAATTAGAACTTAGACCTTCATATTTTGACACTAAAATGTCAACAAATGCAATCAAAGAAATAACATATTTAAAAAACTCAGGAGTCCAACATGGCATTTTAAAGCTCAGTGTGTAGATTTCCTAGAATTTAATGAGATGAGGTTGAGCAGATGGAGCATAGAAAGACAAGCTGTGTTCTACTTTATTTTCAAAGTAGTATTATTTTCTTGAGAACCAATGATTCTATAGGACTTTAGAAAACACCCATGAATCAGAATTGTAGAAGAAGGCATCAGTAAATTAAGCCTTATTGCAAAACATTATGAGTGACTCATTTAAAATCAGGAGACCTCTTTAGGAACTACTAATTTAACTAATCAAGGTGATAGTGCTTTAGAAAGTAAATTGTGCTTAAAGGAGATTCTGATGTGGTTCTAATCTTTTAAATGGTTCCCAGAGCATGTCTGTACTGATGATAGAATTACAATGGTAATTTATTTGGATGTTGTGTGATTCAAGAGTTTAAGGTCAGAGAAGAAACTAAAATTCCCAAGTTAAGCTATTATGCATTAGATGATGTATAAAGGAAAGGCTGTCAAAGCCTCTCCATTCAACTCCAAAGTCAACAGTCAAACACATCTCAATTCCTCTGCTACCAATTGCAGTGAAAATAAGGATATTTACTTTTTTCTCTCTAGCTTCTATCACCATTGTGGGCAGTCTCACTCATCATATGTGTTAGATATGTAAGATCTACATGCAAAAAGTTGGGGGTGGGTAAAATAAGAGGGTGTAGAGGTGAAATTAGAGTCTTGAGTAAGAGGGGATAGAAAGAGCTGTGAGGAACATATAATGCTGCTGAGAGGCATTCCTCCTTATTCCCCTTTTCTTCCTTCACCAGGATCTAAAGATGATACCACAGATTTTTCTCTTTATGGCTACACTTTTACCTTTGGTAACCATTTCTGCAAAATAGTTGGATCCAAACAAGTTGTCTTTGAAACATTTTGATTAAACTGTATAGTGAGAAGACTACTGCTTCCAGACATGGTAAAATGATAGGGACCAAATCCTAAACAAGGCATGAGAAAAAGACAAAGGTAAGTGGGGATCGGCGGGGTTAGAGGGGCAGTAGCACTGAGCAGATATGCAGGGGACTTGCCTTGAGTCAACAGCAAAGTACTGATAAATGCATGCGTTCAGGGTAAATACTCATGGCTGGGAGAAGAATAAGCATAAAGCAATGGGTAAAACAATGTTTAAGGATCACACAGAACCAGGGATAGTTCACAAACAAAAATGGAAAGACATCTTAACATACATGCAGTCGAGTAAAGTTCTTAGCAAAATATTGCCTCAGAGTGAAACCAAGTTAGCCCTAAAGACTGTTCTGTATCAGTCTGACAAAGCTTAAACACAAGCTTCAAAAAGTTCAAATTGTTTTCAAGTAACTTATCTGTTTCCCAGAACAAATTCCTAAAAATATTTACAATATTTAAATATGTACAATCATAAGATTTCCAATCTCTGACATGTAATCAAAATGTACCTAGCAAGCAAAAAAGCAGGAAACCGTGATCCATAATGGGGCATGTAGGGGATCAGTCAAGAGAAAGAGACCCTGAAAGGTAACAGCTGATAGAATTGATACACAAGAATAATTAAACAGCTATTTAAATATATTGCATACATTTAAGAAGGTAGTAGGAGATATGAAATTAATAAAAACATAAAAATGCAAATCAAATTTCTAGAGATCAAAAATAAAATGTCTGGGATGAGAAATACACTGGATGGGATTAACAGCAGATTAGCCACTGTGGTGGGGTGGTGGGGGAGAGAAGAATGAATTTAAAGACATGTCAATATAAAGCCTCCAAATAAAAACACAGAAAAAACTTAGAGTAAAATTTAAAAAACATAGAAAGAAAAAGACTGAAAAAAATGAATAGAGTATCATAAAATGGGCACTATCAATAAAAGATGTATAATTGGAGTTACAAAAAGGGTAGAGAGCCAAAAAATATTTAAAGAAACAATTACTAGAACACTACAAATTCTCGTCTCTACTACATATGCTGAATCATAATTTTTTGGATCTCTGTGTCTCCGACAAAAAATGAACCACTAGGGATAGATGAATGGATGGAAAATAAAAAGTAGAATTGAAATAAACCTATAGCTTTAAAGCAAAATAGAGCATTATCTGAATCATGAGGAAACCAACTTAGAATACGTTATCTTGCTTTGGTGCTGAATATATACACATCATGTTGTGAATTCTAATAACATTCAATAAAATCTTTGATGAAAACGTGGAGCTCCCTCTTCTAAAAATATCATACAAATCTCTAGGTAAACTTTTTCCCTATTAGTCTGATGACTTCAAGTTATAGTAATTTGAATGAGCTACATTAACATGGGTAAAACACTATTGTTAACTATGCAAATTGTCTCAGAGGAAGATAAGCAGGTTTCAGATAAGGTGGGAATTGAATGAGGAAAAATTCATCATACTTCTCATAGATCAGCTCACTTTAGCATGAACAAACCGAAAAGATGCAGCTGAGTGACTGGGTCCTAGTCCTAAAGAGAAAGAAATATAGAATAGAAAATATAGAGTATTCAGTTGAAGAGAAAACATATTTAAAACAAAAAAAAATTTCACATTATTATTTTACATTGTTGATGTTGACAAAAGTACAAATTGAATAAGTTAAGGGATTAAATCCAGGAAATGAACATCAGAATGAGATATAAAAACAATTTATAGAGTTTAGGAAACAACCAGAGGTCAAAAATCTTCATTTATGACACAATGATGAGCTAGAAACAGTGAGTGACAAAATAAAATTAAATACATTAATTTAAGTTGAATTAAATAATTTCAAGGAAGAAAGTCTTAATCAGTAAACATGTAACACAGAGATCAAAGCAGTAGTAGAGACAAAATATGTACAACTAATATATATAAAAGAAAACTTTGTTTCTAAATTACAGGATATAAGAACATAATGTTGAATACAGTAAGAAATTCTTCTTCAAAGGTTTGGCTTGCTTAAGTTTCCTTGTCCTTTTTTCCCCCCTTTCAAGGCCACACTTCCTTACTCTCTGTGTTCCTGCTGCCCTGGTAAACAACCTTCTTGCCAGTCCTTATCTATAGAGCCCACATTCCACATCTGCTACCCACTCTGTGAATTACCCCTCCCACTGCAGTGGCTTCTCCCACCAAAACTAATCTTACCTTTCCACTGGTGTAATAGCATTCCTGCATTTTTCAAGTTAGCCAACAGGGTACAGCTTAGATTGTGCAGTCCAAACCCCTGCTCTCCTTTGTTCTGTGTGCTCTCTGCTCCATCCTGGAGACACACCCTTCTACAGAAGTAAAAATTGCCTTGCTGAGAAAATTTACGTTTGAGTGCTATTTCTTTTGCAGCACTGAAAAAGTTTGCTTTTACCACATAATGATAGTAAAAATAATAAAAAAAAAAAAAAAGAAAAGAAAAAAAATCCTGAATTCATGGCGTAACTGAATCAGGACATTGAAAAACACATCTAGGTTAAAAAAAAAAAAAGATTATAGAATGATAAACAAGACATGCCTTAGTTGTATTATTAAGCTTTAAAAAATGTATCATTAGGTATCAGAACAGAAAGTACAAGTCACCTTCTATAATGAAGAAAAATCATAATAGTTTAACATTTTCCTTAGTAATAGGCAAATGTAATAGCAATGCTCTGAGGAAAGACAAACCCAAAAATATTTTAGCTACCCAAGTTGTTTTTTATTTATTAGGTAGAAAGGCTAAAATTCTCAAATAACAAGCAAGCAAAGAGTTTTAGAGGCCATTACTTCAGCACATTATAAAGGGGGTTATAAACTGTTCATGGAAAATGCATATTATGAGAATACTATGTGTAGATTTTGATTTTTTTGTGGCAAAATAAACTTGTATGAACTTGTTATAGCACGTCTGAACAGGATCTAGTTTGAGGCACTAAGAAGGATAAACCGTCAGTTTGTAAAGCGCCTCCATCAGGAAAACTTGAATTCTGCT
Source organism: Plecturocebus donacophilus (assembly GCA_004027715.1). NCBI lineage: Eukaryota > Metazoa > Chordata > Mammalia > Primates > Pitheciidae > Plecturocebus > Plecturocebus donacophilus. The sequence continues at coordinate 5,544 of PVKP010016053.1, read as the reverse complement.
AAAACTGAAGCAAGAGCAAATATCGAATTTGTGGTGAAGTGTGGGTAGAAGACAGCTGAAATCACTGATGCTTTAAATAATGTTTATGAGGACAATGCACCAAATAAATCAGCAGTTTGAACACAAATAACTGTCTTTAAAAGGGAATGAGATTATTCTGAACAGGGAACATGCGGCAGTAGACCATCCACATCAATTTGCAAGGCAAAATTTCATCTTGTTTGCACCCTAATTGAAGAGGACTGATGATTAACAACAGCACAAACAATAGCCAACACCAGACATCTCAATTGGTTCAGCTTATATAATTCTGACTGAAAAATTAAAGTTGAGCAAACTTTTCACCTGATGGGTACTAAAACTGTTGTGCCCAGATTAGCTGCAGACAAGAACATAGCTTTCAATAGAAATTTTAAACAAGTGGGATGAAGATCCTGAAATATTTCTTCCAAGAATTGTATCAAGAAATGAAATGTGGATTTACATGTACAATACAAAGCAAATGCCACCAAAGCTGAAAGTGGTCCCATCAGAGCAAAACCAGTCAAGAGCAAACATCATGACGATAGCTTTTTGGGCTACTCAAGATATTTTGCTTGTTGATTTTTAGAAGGTTCAAAGAATGACAACATCTGCTTATTATGAAAGTGTTTTGAGAATGTTAACCAAAGCTTTAGCAGAAAAATGCCCGAGAAAGCTTCATCAGAGATTCTTCTACTATGACAATGCTTCTGCTTATTTCTCTTATCAAACAAGAGACATTTTGTGAGAATTTCTATGGGAAAGTATTAGGCATCCATCTTTCAGTCCTGATTTGGCTCCTTCTGACTTATTTTTGTTTCCTTATCTTTTTTTAAAATTAAACTTTAAATCCATTATATGGGTATCCATGTGCCATGGTGGTTTGCTGCACCCATTAACTGGTTGTCTAGATTTTAGGCCCCATATGCATTAGGTATTTGCCTAATGCTCTCCTTCTCCATGCCCCTATCCCCTGACAGGCCCCAATTGTGATGTGCCCCACCCTATGTCCATGTGTTCTCACTGTTCAACTCCCACTTATGAGTGAGAACATGCAGTGTTTTTCTTTTCCTGTGTTAGTTTGCTAAGAATGATAGTTTCCAGCTTCATCCATGTCCCTACAAAGGACATGAACTCATTCTTTTTTATAGCCACATAGTATTCCATGGTGTATATGTGCCATGTTTTCTTTATCCTGTCTATCAGTGATAGGCATTTGGGTTGGTTCCAGGTCTTTGCTATTGTGAATAGTGCTGCAGTAAACATACATGTGCATGTGTCTTTATAATAGAATGATTTATAATCCTTTGGGTATATATCCAGTAATGAGATTGCTGGGTCAAATGGTATTTCTAGTTCTAGATCCTTGAGGAATTGCCACACTGTCTTCCACTATGGTTGGACTAATTTACACTCCTACCAACAGTGTAAAAGTGTTCCTATTTCTCTACATCCTCTCCAGCATCTGTTGTTTCCTGACATTTTAATGATTGCCTGAGATCTAACTGGCATGAGAGTACTCACTTTTCTTAAGTTAATAATGTAAAGAAGATTGCATTGGCATGGTTAAATTACCAAGGTCCTCAGTTTTTTAAAGATGAACTAAATGTTGGGTATAATCACTTACAAAGTGCCTTGATCTTGATGGAGCTTATGTTGAGAAACAAAGTTTATATTTTTTATTTTTATCTTTAAATTCAATTTTTCCATAAGCTTTTTGAAGTGGGAACTTCATACCAGTGGGAAGTAGTTAACACTATAAATGGAGACTGATGTACCATCTGTCAAAATTTTAAAGATTATATCTAAGATTTTGTATGTATATACGTGTGTGTGTGTGTGTGTGTATCTAACAACTATATAAAATAAAATATGTTCTTTCCTCCTACCTTGACAAATATAGTTTTTCAATAATCTGGAATGCTGGGTTTAAATTTAGAATTTTTCAATGACTTGGAGCTCCAACTCAAAACATGATGATGTGGCAAGAGCCAGCTTTACCCCAGGACAGTTGTCAATGTTGGACATCATTTACATATATATGAATACCTTAGTTCACATATTCAAGATGTATCTATACTTTCTCAAGCAGTCATCCCTGGGATATTCTGGGGTCTAGGTGTGGTGGTATGGTCCACTCTCAGGAGAACAGAATGGGGGAAGGTGCATGTGTAGGCCCTGGAAACAGGCTTAAGGTTGTTTGGGCAGAGCATGTTGGGTCTCCAGGTACCCAAAGTATGGCTGAGAATACGGGCACAAAGACAAAGTCCCTTGAACCAGCAAACCCCTTATACCAGTCTGAGAAAGACGTGAGCTGGGGTAAGCTAGTTCTAGGCCCTTTAAAATTCAGGGATGGGGGTGAGCGTACTTCTTGCATAGTTCTAAGTGTGGTACTGGTGGGCATAGCACCCATGAATTTTTCTTTTAAGAAAATACTGAGGAAACTAAGAAGTCCTGCTACCAAGAGACAAATGCAAAAAATACTAAAGTATTAAACCAGTAGTCAATTTAGGAAGATGATGAAGGAATGCTTAGAAAGTTTAGTAATAAAAGGCACTGATCCAATCATTTTATACCCTTTCCTTTTTTTCTCTAATATAAAAGGCAATATACTGACATTCTCAAGTATATAGAAATTCATACAATACAGGAATGATAAGTCTTTCTTTCAAAAGAATTCATGATTAAGTCCATTCAACCAAGATATGACTACAGAAAAGTGTGGTAACAGGGCTGGTGGTTATCAGAGCATCTATTAATATACAGAACTTAGACTTAATAACTGAGGGGATTATGGTTTGAACAGAATATAAATGTTGTGAACCCTGTAATATCAGTGATTATGTAACTAATATTAGGGAGTAGGAGTGAGACTAAAGGTTATATAGGAGTGCTAATTTTCTCATAGGTAAAAGCAGGGAGTCAGTTATTCTCCCTAAAGTTGAAACATGTTGTTTAAAAGAAATAAACACTCTAGACTTTTAGTATTGTTTCCTATCTGTGTTTTTTATTCATAAACGAGAAAGGAAATTATATATTGAAATTTAAAAACATACATTTAAAGTCTAGTAGTTGCTTTCTCTTCAGTTTCCCTTAGGTTTCTTCTTTAGTTGAAGGAAAAAATTAAATCTAATATTTCTTTTAAAAAATATAATATATAGAGGATAATCATTTTTTAAAAATCACTTTTATCTTTTGATTAGTCTGTCATCTATCAATCTATCAATCTATATATCTATCATCTAGCTTCCTACCTCCCTAATGACCTAGTCACTTATCCATGTATCTATTTACCAATTTCTTTTATCCTTCTCCCTATCCACCCCTTGATCTGTAAATCTTCATCAAAAGATGTCTGGAATGATAATCCCTTAATATAATTCTGTAGTGTTATTTGGAATGTTTTGGTTAATTTCTTTATACAAATGTCTATTTCTTGATTTCAATATATTATAGGAACATATATGAATTTTATAAAACAGTAAAATCCTTTTGAGCAGAATACTTAGGGTGAACCAGCTCCTGCTGGGAGTTGTTGGCAGAGGCAGAGGACAAAGGAAAAGAAAAAATAATAATGAGGGAAGGAGAATGGGATTATTCTCCTACAACATAATTGTCAAAAGCTGATATCAAACTGAAGGCAACGTTTGGGACCTGTTGGGATCCACCTACTGATCAATCTAATTGCTCATCTATGCTTAGAATTTGAAATGAGTTCCAAAGATTGTTTTCTAAGTGGAATATTACCTGTTGATATTTATGATCAAGTACCTGTCTTTCTTGGGAAGGAAAGTAGGATTCAAATGAAACTTACAATGCACTCACATCTTTTATTCTCTTTATTTGAGCTTAGATGCTGAGATCTGTAAAGGATAGAGAGGGAAGAGGCAGCAACACACGAGAGCGCTGGAGAATGGAATGGGGAGTCCGTCACCCCATGGAATCTCTGTAAGGTCCTTCAGATAATAGGGGAAAGTCTCCAAGACGTGCTCTGCAATCAGTTTCTTTTTTATTTTTCTTTTGTTTTTATTTTTTGAGACCGAGTCTCTCTCTGTCACCAGGCTGGAGTGCAGTGGTGTAATCTCAGCTCACTGTAACCTTCACTTCCCAGGTTCAAGTGATTCTCCTGCCTCAGCCTCCCCCGTAGCTGGGACTACAGGCATCCGACACCACGCCCAGCTAATTTATGTGTTTTTAGTAGAGGCAGGGTTTTACCATGTTGGCCGGGATGGTGCTGATCTCTTGACCTACTGATCCGCCCACCTCGGCCTCCCAAAGTGATGGGATTATAGGCATGAGCCACCATGCCCGACCAGTTCGTTTTTACTTTATAAAGAACACACTGAGAATAGAGACATTGGGAATAATGCAGGGGAGACGAAGGTCTTGGAACACACTGACAGAGTCAGCAGGCTCCTGGCTGACAGGGAATTGCAGAAAGCAAGAGACGAAAAAAGACTTGGAATGACAGAGGTGGAGAGAGATGACAGTGAAGCCAGAGACCTTTGGGCTTAAATCTACAAAGTCTGAGACTGCCAAAATAATTTGGACTGTGAATTTCAAATGACATCTCTGTTCTTTTGAAATCTGCATTTGGCAGCTCAATTTTTAAAATTGAAAGTTGATTTCAGCTGTAGGGATTTTTAAGACAGATTAAATCATGTGAAATCGCTGTTTTCAGCAATGAAAACAATCAATATTAGCAAGACTCAACATAATATTTATCCCACCATCCCCTACTTTCTCTCAAACAGATTTGGGCTCAAGCTGTGGCTTGACCACATCCTAGTTGTGTGAACTCTGGGCAATCATCCTCTACAAAATTAACTTTTTTAAATGAGAAAGTGAGAATAATTCTATTATCCAATTGCTAGTCTTATGGTAAAGATTAAAGGAGTTGATGTTTATTAAGTATTTAGTCCCAGAAGGCATTTAATGGCAGCTCTTATTACTTTTATTTTTTATTAAACAAATCTTTATGATATTACCCTGCTTAAATCCCTTCTCTGACTTTCTGAGCCTTTTAGAAAAAGTCAGACTCCTAGACATGACTTCCAAAGCCCTTGCAAGTTCTGACTTTTGCTTATTTTGACAGCCTCTTGTTTTATCATTCCTATAAACACTTTTTAAACTTGTGTCAATGTGAAGTCCTTCCATTCCTCAGCAAGTCACATTTGCCTTCACCTTCTTGGCCTAGAACACCAGCCTCTTGTGTCATCTGCTCTCATCCTCTGGAAATCTTGTAGGCAACTCCTACACTGGGTTAGGTGCTTTGAGAACCTCCACAGTAGGTTGTATTTTGCCCTGCAGTTTGCTCATCATCCTTTATTACATTTCTTTGTTGTATATTTCTTTCTCCCAGTCTGGGAGCAGCTATCTTGCTTATTTTTTGTTGTCTCCCGAAACTAAGGATAGCACTGAACATATTTTAGGACTTCAGTCATTCTCTGCTAATACTGCCACATCTTGGGAACATACATATTAGAATCAAATGTTTGTCCTTTCCTCAAATTCATCTATTGA